>JAITYZ010002018.1:0-11683 GCA_027744595.1 Paronellides praefectus
TTATTAATATTATAGAGTGGGCATGTGGACGGAAGGGTTTTCATTGTGCGTCTGAATATTTATGTGTATTATTACCACGGAATGATTGTGCAGTTCATTGAATTCAATACTAGTATAGGAACTACACGTAGTTTGAAAAACTTTTAACTTTTAACCAAGAAATTATACATTAAAAATTCTATTGTAATAAAATATTTTTTGTATTTTTATGAACACATTCTCAAGTGACGATATTTACTATTTTAGTCCTATAGTCATGATTCGTAACAAAAGTGTAAAAAAATTATTTGAATATTATCAATTATTATGATAAAGTTCAGTTTAGTAGACAGCAGATATTATTATGGCAAGCCACGATGAGATTTAAAAAAGTCTTCTGTTCACATATTTTTTTAATGAAACTACTAGCGCAAGTACACAAATGGTACTAAGAAAGCTAATAGATAAGAGAGTCGATTGGTTGAGCCACCTCCCAAACCTTTAAAAAATGTGATAATCCTTTCTCCTTCTTCTTTGTACGGATTCGAGCCATCATCAAAGTTCATGGGACATTGATCGTCTGTCAAAACAATGATTTTTCACATGAAATAGCACAACAAATGCACAAACAATAACACATTTTTTATATAAAAATTATATTGTATTCTGGAAAGGTGGTTTTTGGTGAGTAAAAGTACACATTAATGCATGAATCTTTAAAGTGATGATATTAAAAAACAATTTATAAAAGTTTCTGAAAAGATTTAGAAATACCGGAAAGAAACATGAAAAACTGAATAATAAAAGTAAAAGCAGGCAATGATAGTCAATGCATAGTAGCAAGTTACATAGTGTAAACAGAATGGAACAATTGAAAATATTTAGGTGTGAAATTATGTAAAGTTTAAGAATTTTACAGAGAAAGTCGTCAGACAGATGTAAAAGATTTTTTTTCCAAACCCGTTTTTGCCAACAAGATTAACGATTTTCACTTTAAAATCAGAACCAGATTTTACAAAAATTAACCATGAACCCATTCAACTTTTCATATTTCCCTGCTGCATAATTAATGTCTATTTTATAGACTCAAGTTTTTTTTAAATAACCGGCCCAATCCCAAAAAACAATTATTAAAAAAAATGTTTCTCATGATTTTCATACTGTAAATGTCCACAGGTCGACCCAAGTAGTCAACAGTAAGACAATATGTTTCGTCAACCGTAACTTCCTTCTGATCCTGATCACACACAGAGAAATCAGAAATGTTTTGTTTGCAATACGTTCCAGGTCTGGGAGACTGAGTAACTCCACCCAAGATCCTTGTTTCAAATGGCACTTCGCCTTTTTGGGTGAAATTAAATTTTCCAGCGACAGGGCATCGCACGGGTGATGGACTCTTGGCTGTATGTAGATTTGCCAGAGGAAAATAAAATACAGAGATGGATAAAAAAAGAGTTACAAAATGACATGCATTAAACATTACGAATAGTTTACGGAGATACATTCAATGATAAGTAGACACGCGATAGTCTTGTTTGCTAAAAGCACAAAGCTAATTACATCATAGATAGAGGTAGTTAATTAGTAGACTATTTTGTACATGTACTTATTTCACTACAAGATGAGGAGAGGATTTTTGAGTCATTGGATAACTGTAAGGATTAAAATATATCAATTTCATGCAAAATATTGGTAGCGAAGGAAAAAGCAGTTTTTGTATTTTATGCCAAGATTTTTGTGACATGCGCAGAGGAGGAGGAGAACAAACATAGCATCATATTTGCTCATTCATTTACTGTAAATATCAAGTGGCCGTCCCAGATAATCCACACAAGTATTTTCTTCAACATCAATCACAATCTCATTGTGTCCAACGTCACAGTTGCGAAATGATGAAATGTTCCTGTTGCATGTAAGCTTTGGCCTCGGCGAGTCCGTGATACCATTCCATATTCGGGTTTCAAATGGTGTGATACCTTTCTGGGAAAACTCAAAGTAGCCTCGAACAGGACATGGGATTGATGAAGGGTGCTTGGCTGTTTAAAAGTTTGTGAAGGATTTTGGTGGACAAAGGACAAGGTAAATAATTAAAATATTAACCACACCACAACAAACAAATTACTAATGTTATAAATACGACCAAAAAATTCTACCCACAAATAAATTAATGGCGATGAGTATTATTTATCTATATGTTATTTGCTGGAAAAAAAATGATAACATAAATGCTTATTACATCCCCGAACCACGTTAACCAATTTTAACTAAACCAAACCCCATTCTCCCAATTCCCCCAAAAAAACACCATTTCAATCAATAATTTAGTTTGATTGTTTGTTGCATCAATGCACATCAACAAATCCCCCAAACCCAAAACACTTTCAATTTGAATTTTTAATGGATTAAATTTTGAATTGGTTAGAAAGGTATGCATATATTTTTTACAGGAGTGTTTTTTTTGCTTACCCAGCATCAAATCATATTTCCACGCATCCAAATTTTTAAATTGAACCCAAGAGCACACAGTGGAAAAGTCGTCATTAATCAGAGCAAGGCTTTTACGATAACGGATAATACTGTGATGTCGGGGTACAAAGTCAAAGCATATGAAATCCTTTTGACTAAAACAAAATTCAAGATAACACGTTAACAAAAAAAATACATGACACACAGAATAATTTTTTGAAAATTTAAGATAACACGTTAACAAAAAAAATGCATGACACACAGAATAATTTTTAGTCAATATTTGTCAATTTGAGTCTTACCATCCATCAACAGTCAACCGTGCCATCATGTACCGGGTTCCTCTTGCTTCCTTGCAAACATAAACAGTTTTCCTGTAACGACCTTCATCTGGCCACCATGTTTCAACGACATGGGTGGAATTGATAACCACATCTGCATCAAGATTAGCAGTGTTGATCCACTCTCCGCTGTAATTTTGGGGGAGTTTGCATCCGGGCGTGACAATTTCCGATTTTACTGCAATTAGTATGAAAAATAGATAGCATCCGGTTTTGAGAAGGTGATTTCCATAAATTTCAAATTTCAAATTTTTGAAATGTGATAAAGTAGATTGGATTATCGGAAGTTGACGTGTACCTGGGGTAATCCTTAATCTTTCAGGGGCACTCTCAGACCCTTTCAAGGTATTGCACTCTGCAGTGATACTGGCAGCAAGGAAAAAGTCATCATCCCGGTTTCTTAAGAAGCATCTGTACTTTTCATCCTTTCTGGATTCCTTCGTGTTCACAACAGCAAAGAAATGATTCTTTCCCACAAACCAATCTCCGAGACAGCTATATTCCACCGCTAGAAATTACATGACACAGGCGCACATTTGTTAATTTAACCCCCAATAATGCATAAAAGTCTTGTTGTAGGTGTAATGATGATGAGTGCATATATTTTTATATATTTTTAATTAGCATCACATACTTCCATCAAAAGTCCCTGTCATTCCTTCGCAAGCTTTGTAGGTTATATTAAACTTTTGATTAGTGATCAAAAACTGAGTTCCAGGTGTTTGGCATGATTGAATACTTGCATCAGGATGATCACATTCTCCAGTGAAACGGAAACGGTTTTGATAAGCAAACTGCCATACTCCTTCCAAGCTTGAGCGACAATTGACGGGAACGGGATTCTCTGAGAAAATTGTGATAAGATTTTGGTCGGGGTTGAGACTGCGACATACTTCCTCTGGTGTGGGGCGTTCACGTCCTTTTGGAAAATTTATGCAGCCAGCTGAAATTATAACAATGTTAGATCAATCTCTTTTTCCGGCATAAATGACAAGTCATATTATTTAATGGATATATAACCCGGGTCTACTTACTCTCTATTTTTTCTAGAATGTTTACGGTACGTACAAATATTCGTACGCAGTGATAGCAGTTATCTTGCTGAAAGATAAAAGTAAAGTTAACATGATGCTCTTCAATCATATCTACTAGATAACCCCGATTCGTCATTCTCCGGTCATCGAATTCGGTAAAAGTGTTGACATTGTTCTCTCTGGAAAACCAAGCGCCGCGTATCACTTGCGGTATTATTGGCTCTGGCTGGTTGGGTCTTCGAGCAGAATTTGAGAGGAATGGTGGCTGACATGATGATAGATTAAGTATTGCAACAAATAAACCTATATACAAATAAAAAAATCAGCAACTAACTTGCCTTGTGCACTTTACAAAATATTGTCAAAAGATTGTTATGTTTGATTTTTGTTTACCCAAAGATAAATGCAGTCTCCTTCGCATTCCCACTAATCTTTGAAGATTAGCAGAGGCTCCCATTTTAATTTGCAAAGTTATTGCAAACCCTTTCAAAATGCTGACATAAATGTAATCATGCAGACATAAAAAAATGTATTATAAACAACTCCACTAATCCACGAATTAAATATATAATTACAAAGCTATTTTAAATTCAGTGCATTGTCACATTGTGCCAAAAATGAACTTGTCTCTAAATCTGACTGCTAAGCTGCTATTATGCTCAACACACCCCTGTGGATTATGACTCACAAATAATATTCAATATTACAGACAGGCAACATTATAGATATATATACCTACCTGTTATCTATATAGACATGAACAAAAATACTATTCAACGGCTAAAGGGTTGATGAGTGGATTTGGATACAAAGGGCATAGAGACAAATCCCAATCATGAGACCAGACACCTGGTCAGGTAATTCTAATAAAAAACAAGACATGTAAGTGTATAATACATACATACATAAAAAAATGTGCATGCATACTAGCAGGCACAACTATGAACAGGTGCAGCAGCATGTTAAAAAGGCAACAACTAAAAGTGAATTACACGAGTGAGATTGTAAGAATAGGGCAGTTATGTTGAATCAAGGGAATATATACGATTCCTTTAGCTTCCCCCATTCCCATGCTAAAAAATATAAACTTTTTTAACAACAGAAAAGGTATATAACAATGCGATCTCAACAATTTTTATTAGTAGAATGGAAGCATGCTTTGTAGTAGAAAATGGGCATTTCTCTTGCATGATATTCATTGTTATAAGCATTTTACTGTCAATGTGCTCAAGTGATAACCGTGCGTATAGAGTAGGAATTGTTTGACAGATATTTCAGCAGCATGCAGAAGTTCATGAAAAATGAAAAGCATGCAATAAAATATGCACCATTTGAATTTTAGATATAAGAAATGTGTTTCGTATTGTCAGTCCCCGAGAAGTAAATTTCATGAAAATAAATTCTGCAATCTAAGCAGCTAACCTAATTCCGTGATTGACTTTTGTTGTTTTGTTTAAAAGAGTTTTGTACAAGAATATCCTTATCCTTAAAGATTTCCGGTGACGGAATTGAAAAGTAAATACACACGGTGGCTTTTGGCAAAATTTGTGCAAAAAGGAGTTGAGTCGTAGAGTGTTGCATGATACAATGTTTTGGTACTGAAAATTAGAATCCAAAAATTGACAAATAAATTAATTTTTTATTGTTTGTGACATGATATTCTGAACAAATATTATTTAGTTCCTACAAAGGAATACATCATATATGCAAACTGAATTATAACTTTAATAAAATTTTAAGAGACAGTTATATATGTATGGGTCTGTTGTGGAGGGGCAACATAAATATAAGATGGAGGCAAGACGGGTACAGGTTGTTGTTGTATCACAATTGTCTGATGGTTAGTAGGTGGATCTTGTGAAACTGTTCATTGGCCAAACATTAAACTCGTGAAAAAAATTAAACCGTTTTAAATAGAATTTAGGAGAAATCATGAGATTACGTTACGTACCAATATAACATGCATGACAGCATCCAGGTATCCAAAAAAATAAAGTAAGTAAAATGTTAATACAACAGTCACATCCTGGACCTTTTTTAAAACACACCGCTAGAGGTGGAAATATACACGATAAAATATGAAGACACATTTTCAGAAAGCAAATGACACTAATTTACAGTATTTTTCGTCAGCTAAAGTACGTACAAAATGTGTTTGCGTGATAAAATTTGCGTTTGCGTCCAAAGTCAGTTGTATTGAATAATGAAGTATTCAATTGAAGTAAATGGTCCTGGCAAAAAATTTCGCAAAGTTACATTAATTTTATCACTGCATTTAATGACGATATGTACTTGAAAGATATAATATGTAGTTGGAACAATACTATAAATATAATGAGCGTACTAAATGGGCTACCAACTTTATATCGTAGTTTACATTAGAAATGCATTACCCTGATTTGTATATTCATTCATATATGCTGACAAGTACAAATTAATATTATCATATTACATATCAGATCAGACATAAGTCACAGAGGACAAATGATTAAGCAAAATAAAAAATCGTAAGCCAAAGAGATTTTATAGTCAATAGTATTCGTTCGGGTGTTGTGGTCTACCTGTGTGTATTATTGTACTGACTTGCGTTTTTGAGTCTTGTGCACATTATACTTTTGTGATTGATACGGATTAGGGATAGTCTGATCTGCTGATGAGGAAAGTTGACAAAATGACAAAAGGTAAATTATATAGCATGTACGTCAATGTGCATGACATTGCGCGACAACGGAAATTATATGCATAATTTTAGGTTGTAATGCTCAGGGTTAACATTATTAATGCGTTAGTAAAGATCGCATCACCTGCAGTAAATACAAGTTAATGTCCATCCATATAATACATACAATTAGTTAACAATAAAAAGTTGCTTATGCCAATATTGCCAATCACCTTTTTTGCATAATTTATATCAATCTAATATTAACTCCGCATTCCGCATCGTCATTTTCTGACATCTCTAGATCTTTTCATTTGACTTGTGAGATTATAAGTAAGTGGCACCGCGACAATAGATGGCCAATTTTTGTTCCTGTTCCTATTAAAAAAATCAGCTAATTTATTTCCATTTTTTCTACAACGGTCAATAATTATAGTGTTACATCTGTTTTCTTTTTTCATCTACTCTAAAACAGTGAAAGATTAACAATAATTTGTGTCAAGCAAAACTGTAATAAAATTATGGGTGTCAGGTTATCTACATAATTTACAGATCCAATTCGTACTTTCAAAGGTGGAAGCAACATATCGCGTCACGTATCTTCTCTCACTACACCCCGCGCTCAAAAACTTGAAACATGAACGAACCCATAAGTGAAACACAAAGTAACATGAAAAATAAGGGACCATTTTTTTAAAATGTAAATATTTTCACATTCTCTGGTTTGAGTCTGACATCTAGGAAATAAAAATTATATGAATGTTCCGGGAGAACAGGTGTGAAGCCCAAGCCAGCATTGAACTGCATAGCTAATAGACACCACATACATGGTCAGCATTCCCACAAGTTGAGCAAGTTTTATTTCTCGTTTTTCCGAACTTCTCAGATGAAATATAGCTAGCCCTTTAATTCAGATGATGCAAGTAGTGAGTGGATTTTCTCTGCATTTATTACGTAAATTCCTATTGAATCAAACATGCGTAGGTATGCAATACGCAATTGAATTACTTTCAAAAATATATTCTTTTAATAAACCCAACTACAGAACACTTTTTAGACGAACGGAAGTATTATTTTTTTTGCTATACATACATATTTTATTTATTTTCTCGAATGCAATACATTTACAATTAAATAACAATTTTCAGCAGCTAATCTAACGATCAAACAATCTGTAAAGTCCAATATTAAATGTAATTTATTTATGTAATTAATTATTATTATACGAAACAATTTATTAATTTCATATTTGGTACAATAAATCATGTTCAAACGACTACAAAATGCTACTCAGCATTTAAACTAATAAGTTTCGTGCTACCATACATTTCATCTGGCGCAGAGTGTCATCATAAATACTAAACTTATATTAGGTAACTTACTTAAAAAGGAAATAGTATATAACTTGTACTTGTAAACGCTCCATTTATCTTTGAATAAAGTACATTTACAACATTACTGCCAACAACAAAATTAAGAAGAAACCTTGAAAAATTACAAAAGTTATAGACTTAGATTAATTGTATTCTTTTTTTTAGTAATTTTATAATTTTAATTGACTTATAGTTAGATGTTAGAAGATAATCATTATATTAGGAACAAAGTTTGCAGGTATACATATTTGGACATGGAATTATGTATACTCACTTCATTTGGCTGCGTATTGATCCCCCTCTCCATAATATGGAGGTGCAGTGCCGTACGGTGGAGGTGCAGAAGTGCATGGATTGTAAGGTGCTTGATTTGCTGGATTGTAAGGTGCTGGAATTGGATATGGAGGATTGTAAGGAGACCCTTGACGCTCATTATTGGTAACGTTCAGAACAATGTGCTGTGGCGGAGGAGGCGCGGCCGCGACCGGAGCGGCAATCGTGACCTTGGTTATTTGAGTCTGACCGCGATTGTCATCTTGATTAACTGTAATTACGACACAATTTAAACATCAATTTAAACGGGTTTCCTGAAATAACGGACGATTAAAAATTAACTAAAAACAAAGAAACGCATACTTACCGACGCAACACGCATAGCAGCATCCCGGTATCCAGCCAAAAATTGTCAGCAAAATTGTCAAGAAAAACTCGGGGGTGCAACAGCCGCCTTTTTTAAAGCATACTGCAAGCGGTGGACACAAACAAGCTAAAATCTGCAGACACATTGTAATTCCTTCTTTATCCCTCGCTATTGTCACAGTCCAAAAAGCTGAAAAAGTTTAAAATGAGTTTTTAAAAGCCACATGAAATGAAATCATGTAATTTTTCTCTTCAGTCATGTTCAAATTTTCAATGCACAGCTTAATTTTATAAAATCAAATAGAAAATAAAAATAGGCAAACGGCAAACCATTCGTTATTTTTTTTAATTTTACACTTACCAAACTTACAGCTACTCGAACAATGTTTAATTGCTGATTTTCGTTGATTAAAAAGGGGGTGCAACAGCCGCCCTTTTTAAAGCATACTGCAAGTGGTGGACACAAACAAGCTAAAATCTGCAGACACATTGTAATTCCTTGTTTATCCCTCGCTATTGTCAGAGTAGAGTCACAGTCCAAAAAGCTGAAAAGTTTAAAATGAGTTTTATTAAAAGCCACGGAAATGAAATCATGTCATTTTTCTCTTCAGTCATGTTCAAATTTTCAATGCACAGCTTAATTTTATAAAATCAAATTTGTAGAAAATAAAAATAGGCAAACGGCAAACCATTCGTTATTTTTTTTTAATTTTACACTTACCAAACTTACAGCTGCTCGAACAATGTTTAATTGCTGATTTTCGTTGATTAAAAGGTGGTTTGATTTGTTAAATGCACTACTTTGTGAAATCACAGTCGTCGACAAGTTAAGATTAAGATCACCCACTCACTCAACATTTACCCAATAAACTCAACAATGTCCTCCCCCAAAAAATAGTAAAGTCAAAATCTATGAGGTGTATTTAGTAAATACTATTTACGTACGTACTCAACTCTCTCACTCAGTCACCGCCGCCACCGCTTGCGTAGGAAAAGAAACGAACTGAGTCTTCTAGAAACGAACTGAGTCTTCTTGCTAAACGCAACTAAACTTTGTCAAAAATCAACAACGAATTGAAACGTTTTTTGTAAGATAAAACATGAGACAGAAGAACACTAATTTCCACCTCCGTACTGCACCAACAACAAATTCATAAGAGATGACAAATCTGCCTCAGTCTGACATTCGTTTCTTTAACACACACAAAAGTAAAGAAGGCAAGGGACGCGTTTCTTGGATTATGAAAATTGGGATGGAATGGATCGAGGGAGGCTGAAACATAAAGCATACAAGAAAGTTGTTCAAGAAAGAAACTTCCCTATCACCCTTATGTCGTGTATTTCATTTTCGTAGCCATGTATTGCATATTGGTCTGAAATCTGGACAAAGAGGAATCGGGAGATGAATCATCACTATCACCATTTCTTTCAACATCGTTGCATGTTGCATCTTATCCTTATCTTTAATATACGTTAGTTTTAGGAGTACCATGTTAAAAGCAGAGATTGATGTCTGTATGATGGGATGTGTGTTTGTAGTGCATATTATGAATGTATTTTTATTTATGTACGTAGCTTATAAAATGTCTCTTCGTTTTCTTTTTTTTACTCACTCCACTTTAAGGTACTTTTCTTCTTTCCTCTTATCCACGTTAAAAATGCTTAGTAAATCTTATGCAATGTCAAATGTGAATGTTTACACAAAGCTCATTTTCATAAAACACGCCGCAAAGAAAATTAAATTAGAAACGTACGCATACATGAAGTTTGCTTTGCTTGCACTGTGCATAATATGCATTGTATTTACGTTGTACTTTGGGTAATGGACATTACATATATTATTGTTGTATTTTAGCTGATTTTCCTGGAGGATTATGTGGTGAACTGCTGGTTTGGTTGAACATAGGTATACGAGTTTCTTTAAAATATATGGGAACAAAATTAACAATAATCTGAATTTGAATAGAGCGGATGGGGCCTGCTTGGTCTGAGCCAGGGAATCATCCGTGATGATGCAGGCCCGTGTTGTTCGTTCCTGACAAAGCTCTATCCTCTTTTTTGTTGACGTTAATTATCTGTTTACTGGATTTTAAATAAAAATTTACCTTATTTAATTACTTTCATAGGAAGTCTACCGAATTATATTTAACATGCTGGGTTGAGGGTACGTGTATGCTTCCAAGAGATAAAAAGTATTTGCATCGGTAGTTGAATTCTCAGCATCATTTATACATGACAAAATGACAGATATTACAGATATTTAACCAAAAATTACAGATACACATACAAATCATTTATACATACATAATATATATTACCACCACATCACCACCACCACCAGTCCTCTTGTCCTCTGAACAGTTTAACATGCAAGCTACTTACACGGAATCAATGCAATGGAAAAAAAGTCGGACAAAAATCCAGTCATCAGAAAACGTTTGACAAAATCATATTTAGTGTTTGTTCCTTGTTCGTACACTTTTATACACGTCTTAAATATGGGTAGCTGTTGAGAGAAAAAAGGAAGGCAGCAGCAGCTAACCTCACAACATTATAGTTTTTATGATTTTATGATATATGTATGACGCAATTGAAATAAGAGAGTCACTGATAAGCAAATCTTTAATTTAACATGAACATCTTGTTACATGTAAAACATAAAATTTTAAAATAAAATAAGGCTATTGGGAATTTGGGGATGGTGTTGCTGAAGCTCCGATGCAGTAATATAACAATAATGCTTTGTGTCAAACAAAGAGCATCAACGTAGACTAAACAATATTTTACTGTGAATAATTATCCACAAAAAAATAAAATGAAAAAGCATGCAAACGTATTTACAACATAAGTTTTCATGGAAGTTTAGATGACGATTCCAATCGTTTTATTTGCTCAAAGTCAATCTATGTTGTTAGATTCAAAAGAGGATGATATTAATATGTTAAATTGAGAGTTTATGTTGAGCAGGCAAATCGGTCACAATAACGGACAAATTCATAGTTTTGTATTCATTTTGATAAAATATTACCATCTTATTCGTCATAAGACGGAGCTTCAATGCTGTACACTGGAGGTGGGGAATGAGAATGAATTGGAACAGTTGGATACGACTGATCATAAGAAGGAGCTAAAGTAGGATAGAAGGATCCACCGACTGGTCCTTGAGGGTCCTTAATATTGACAAGGATGTGT
>JAITYZ010002019.1:0-22000 GCA_027744595.1 Paronellides praefectus
CCAACATACCTATACAAGACAGACCAGACAAGCTCTCTCTTAAAGTTTGTTGATTTGACTGGTGGACACGAACATTTATTAAATCGTTGGAATTTTCTGTGTGGGAAACTATAACTGACTACAGAACAAATTTCACAAACTTCCACTTCGACAAACATTTTATGCTTCAATCACCCTCACTTGCACGAATCTCAGTTGTGAGACTCCATTAAATATATATTTTGCACAAATACTTGATATAAAAAGGTATAACTTTTCATCATTACAAAACTATCAAACATTTTTTGTATGCGCTTGAAAGTTGAAAGAATTGTCAGCAGCAGACAAGTACAAGTTACTGCAATGTAATGTGTTGTTTAATAATAATTGTTGTTATCTTCATTGTTTCTATTTTTATGCAAATAAAACACGAAAAGTTTAGGAGAAAGTGCAGGAAAGACTGCTGAAGAATATTGTATAAATTTGTGCTGATTTCAAAACTTTGCTAACACGCAGTTTGGTTACATTCACCATTCCACTACGAACCACCCACATTTGCGGTTTCTAATAAAAACCACCTGCCCGTATTTGTACTTAAGAATTTCACATTCTCCGTCTTTGAACAGATTCGTCGATGGTGAAAACGTCAATGAGCAAATGGCCACTCTTTTTGTGCTAATGAAATTCCTTGTGTGTCAGCAAGTTTTTAGTGTGATTGCTGTCAGTGAATACTTTTTTTTTAAATTGATGATCACGATGGCGGAATGAATTGAAAGACCAAACTATATTCTACAGTAGTATATCCTACAGTTTTTACTGTTACTTTGCTGCACTACTACCATATGGCTATTATTTATAATACAAGTCGCGTTTGAAACTCTATTTATAGAACATAAATGTGCAAAATAAGCGTGTACACAAAATGAGGGATTCTTTCAACAGGATTTGTGAAGCTTTTACATGTCAAACAAAACTTGACAACAATAAGATAATGCAAGAATAATACATTCCCTTCTTCACTATTCATTGACTGTGTATGCGCTGTATATAGATGGTAGATGTGTTATTTCTCCAAAATTAGCACTTAAACTTATGAATAATATTATTATACACCCACACCCAACGAGTATGAAGGAGTTCAATGTATATCATATGTTTATAAAATGAATAGTTTCACTGTACGTTGTATTGCTAGCTAAATCAGAAAGTATATGAGCCTTATTATGTTCGTAATGAGTTTGTAATGACTTTGCAAGCCCCAAGTAGGCAAAAATAGAATACAATGTAGTAAAACATTAAATATTTTCCTGTCGTTGCGCATTTTTCGTTGGTAGTTCCTATATTATGTGCTATAATTAATAAATAGGCGGCTCTCTCTCAAAGAGTGATTTTTTTGTATGAATTTACTTTTTTTGTCAGATATACAAAGAGTAAACATAAACATAATGGTTTGCTGTTATAACTGGCGAAAATGAAAAGCAAAGAGGAAGGAAAAACAATGAAAAAATATGAGACAAAAGGAGAGTGAAGGAAGTCGGTGATGATAGCGCTTGTTCAAATTCACACCAGCATACTACACTATCCTCACTCACCAAGTCATCCCAAGCCCCTGCTTCACTGCCGAAAATCCAGTAGAGTGGGGGATTAGGGCAAAAAGCCACTGATGATGGCACTGCGCTCGTAGTGATGATGATGATGCTGATGATGAGAAATCAGAAAAAGTGCAAAACACAAAAAAAAGGTATTCCTTTTTTCGCATGCTGTTGCCTTTTATATGCGCTCAGCACAAAGGAAAGCTTCCTTTATGTTGTGTTATAACGAAAGTATGCGCGCCTATAAGAGCGGAAATGGAATGATGCATTTAACGAGAGAAAAATCTCATGCATGAATAGATTCTCATTTTTCGATATGCGCAGAGACACAGACAATAATACATTTTTTATACCTTGCTTACTTTAGATTGGTTTAGTTTAGTCTTTACCCGCCTAATGTACACCTATACCTACTATAATATATTGTATGCTTATTAACCTGGTGACGTGAGATATCGAAACAAGTTTTCACCTTCCTTCGATGCGTACAATGAACACCTCACTGATTATGCTTGGTATAAGGCATACATGTTATTTTAATATATATATTAATACCAAGTGTCTGGAAATTCCAGCGTCTGAAAGGTTTTGTGCAATAACTAAGGATAGCATTTTTCTTGAGATGGTATGAACATTTATTTGGGTGAAACCAGTTGACTGGCAGGAAAATTTAATATTGGCATTGTCTTATTTAGTGAACCATATGCAAAGTCTATGAACTAGGTATTAATCTTTTTATTTATAAATGTTAGCTTTAAATAGTTTTTACATTTCGTCAGTAAATCTCTTTGTTTATATACTTTGCAAATGTGTGTAGTTTTATTTTTTGCTCTTTGACATGAAAAATATAATAATTTATAAATAAAATGAGAGGTTGTCTATGTATGACATTCGGCGGAAATTTCAGGAACATGGAGAGCATCAAGAAAGTTGCAAAGAGCATTTCTTCGCTCATATTACTCTCTCATGTCATCATTAACGCGCATTTACTACTATTCATATTCATAATATAAAAGTGTACAAAAAATGGGGTGCTCTTTGTGCACAAGGTTTGGACGGGTGGGTGTACAACAATGAGACTACTACGAGACTAAAAGTCAGTGTTTCCCTTTCGTTGTTTCATCATTTCTCTTCCTCCCTGATAATCCCCTTAAAAAGCTGGCAATTTCTCATCAGAATTACATGTTCACATCAAACCCCTTCGCTTAATGACTGGAACGAATTGTAATGGCTTGTTATATGCGTATGTGCAGTACATTATCTAACAAGTAGATAGAGGCCTTTTTACTCATTTTAGTATACAGCAATGAACTACTAACATTCGACAACTGCTTTCTAAGTCAAAGATGTTATCATGCTTTATTATATGTCCATATATATTATGTATAAATGTGTAATACACATATAGCTGCATTTGTTTTAACAAAGTGTGCAGTAGGCATATTAAAGAATGATTATGTCTTGCGATAAGAAAAAAGATGATGAAAATAGTGATGATGATAGTCCCCTTTCCTCCTTTTAGTCAATTAACTTTGTTCCTTTTCATGCTATAAGCGTCAGAGTTTTCTTAGCCACTTTGCTTGTGTTATATACCCATTATGCTCAAAACTATACTACATTTATATAATGATTGCGATGGCCTTGCTGCTGCTGTAACGATAATAAGAACGGGATGACTGTGACGATGAAGAATGTACAAAAATGAGAAAAAGATGAGTGTGGAGCACACAGGGGAGCAGTGAATGGATGAGCTTTATAGATACAGACAAAAATATGTAGATAAAGAATTGTGGTAGTTTTAAGAAAACAATGCAGTTTTCTACTCACAGTGCAAATATTAAATAGGTACGGATATACATGACGGAAAGCTGATATACTTCTTTTAGGATATAAACACAATCCAGATAACTCAAAAAAAATAATATGAAAAAAATAACTTGATAAGCTTCCTTTTCCTCTGGCTTTCTCTTTTTTGTTAATATGGCGCAAAGAAGATATTACCAGATTTTCCCCTATGGAGACACACAAGGGTCTTTTGGGAAAAGGCAAGCTCGTTTTCCTTTTACTGAAAACTCTGAGGAAAGCTTACCGCTTTCCTAAAAATATAACGTACTTGAGATAACCACACAAGATGAAAGGAACACTTTTCCACGCAGTTTTGTGCCACTAGTTTAAAAATAAGAAGCACTACTGCCACCATCACCACCACCACCACCACCGCGACAACAGAACTACTTAACATATGAAAGGATTGGCTATGTGATATTTCATTCAATGCACCAAGAGGTGATAACAAGTGATGATGACAGCATTCTGCTACAAAGGAACTACTGATACACTACACACACAATAATATAACCATTTCATCATCCTGTCAGGACTATGCATGCACATATATATATGCTTTGTGGGATAAGAAAAGCATGGAACTAACTGGCCCGGTTAATACACGTGTGAGGGTTGACGAAAAACTTTTAACTCAAATAAGGCTTTTTACCCTTTTTTTATTGTTATGACGCAAGTGTAAGGGCTCAACAATCACTCGCACGCAATCACTAGCTTTTCTTTCTTATAGACACTTTTATCGAGAAAAAAAATTATTTTCCCTGTGGGGCAATATGAAGAGCATATAAGAATTGGCAGACAAATACGCGTAATCATTTTAGTCGATGATAATAAAATGAAATTATTTTGATGTTGTTTGTTCATTTAATGTGATTGCATTTTTATGCACAGATTTTTTGATGGTTTCATGACAGTATAATATGAGATCAGACCAAGAGGCAAGAGGCCTTTTTTGTGTTAAAACATTGGTCAGGCCAAATTGGTCTCTGTTGTGTACCTATGCTGAAGGGAAGGGTTCTTGAGTCCGAAAATGTGCAATGTGAAATATTAATAAAGCAATAACAGCAACAATAATGATAATAATAATAATAATTATTATTATTATAGCAGCAACCGCCAACGATAACTGGTAGTACTAAAATATGAATGAATATATCTACATATTTGTATTTTCATTTATAGTTTGTAAATTTTCACTCAATTCTCTTGGCGCCAGTATAACTTTCTCTTTTTTACGTAATCGTACCCTTATGCCTAATAAACATGAGAGAATATAGTACATATAATATAGTGCATGCTGCGGCGTATTTATGGTACCTGGGTCGGGTGCATTATTACTCTTACCATTTCATGTAATACACAACTTGTGCTTTATTTACACGAACGAAATTGGACGTGCATGTAATATTCAATTATTGATGGAAATCTATTTACCTTGAACAGCAATTGAACGAGAGGGTGAATTAACAGCATTACTATGCTACCACCCACCCTCATGATAATATTGTCTTACAGACTCAGACTCTAAGAAAAACATTCAAAAGTAATTGTACCAAGTGAGCACAAGTTGGCCAACTAACGTGTATGCGTGCATTTTATGTGTCTTAAAAAACCCTGCAACAAATATGCTGCCGGATTTTCAGGTACTTTTTTCTCACAATCATCAGTTTCGTATGTATTTTTTTGGTAAACAACATTATTTTGTGGATAACATTATATTTCATAGCTGGGTAAGGCTCAAAAAGGCTGAATAAATTTATATATATTATGTTTTGCTTGTGGGGGTAAAAGGGTGAGTATATAATATTGCTTTTCTTCCTGGGGACATGTGCAGCGTTACAGAGATGATGACAAGAATGGATATTTACATGAATGAATACTAACAGCATATGATATGCTGCATATCGTCATCCTATCATCATCATCACCACACCACCACCACCATTACAAGATTTCAAACCAGCGATGTGCATACAAACAGAACCAAATTGGTTGATAATAGCATTCCTTTTCAAAATTCATACTGTTCACTCACACAACACACACACACTTTTGGTATTGTGTAAAATGTATCGCGTAACCCATAAAGCGTGAAGAGAGGAAACCGAAAACGAACAGTGGTTGACGACATGATGATTATGATGTCTTTTCTTCATGCATCGAAAACATAATAACAATATTTTAATATATTTCACAAGTGTATGGAGAAAAGAGAGATGAAAAACAGATTCACAAAAATATGATGGTAGGTTGAGTCCCTACCTTCCTTCCGCTTTTTCGTCACTGTGTGGTTGGGAAGACCAAGTAGTATGTGGAAAAAAAACCATATATAAATAAAAGGAGAGTTATTGTGTTTGAGAAGGCATGTAATAAATAAATAGTAGTTTTAAGCCTAAAATCTTTTCTTTCATTTTCCTCTTTCCTAAATCATGTACCACTCTGAGAATACAAGGAATTTTCTCTGTTGTGACAATGTACATCCGACCGCTCAGACTACAAAAAGCCTTGAAGATGAAATGAAAGTTTTTTTTTCAAGCTACCACTCAGCAACGTATAGAGCTACCACTAAGGGTGCACAGAGGTAGTCGGTATAATTCAACATGAAATTTTTTACACGTGCAAAATGTATATCGTGTAATATGTGTCTCGGTAGATTTGTAATATGGGAATTTTTTTTATAGAACTGGTCCTCAATAACATGTTCGATTCGGGATTGCACGTTTGTGGTTTACAAGACCTTTTGTCATACTTTTCTTCTTGAGATCCCTGTACTTGTGGAAATCTGGAAAAGTGTCTGGAGTCTGGACTTAAAGAAATACCATGCGAAATGTTATGCAGCTACATACCTAGGTGGTACATGCTATAGAGAAAGATATTCGATAATAGATAATAATATTATTTACTTATTTATAAATAAAGTACACATTATGCCCTGTTTGTGTAGAAAATTTATATTGGCTGGTTAAGTGAGGAATACAGGATGTAGGTAAAATATCATGCATAATATATCATATGACATCATATGATTTCATTAGAAATAAGAATGTCGCAAGCATTTGATTCTTGCAAAAGTTTCAAAGGATAAAGATTAAAGAAGTAAACGAAAGTTTCCGGCTGCTGAAAGGACACACCATTAACGATGGCACACGTTTCAGTCAGATGCGGGAGCTTATGTGTATTTGTGTATATGATCTTGATCTAGTTTCTTTTATATTTATGTTTATCTACAAAGATACCTAAATTGAATGTATGTTTTTGTTGAAATATCCCGTGCCCCTTAAAATAATAAATTTTCCTCTTTAGTTTAGATAAACAACGCAGCATGAATATGGGCCATGGGAAATATTTAAAATAGAAAAACCAGCAGAGATCATGCAACCAAGATAACTCATTTTATTACTTGTACGTGACATTATTTTCCTTTTTCTATTCCAATTATTATTATAATTTCACTTGCTCTGTGGGAGAGGCAACCCAGAGTGCACATTCGCACAGTGTGAGGTTCCATGTTGCAAGAGAACCAGTGGCTCGGTTCTGATGTTGTTAAAAATAGATAAAAAGTTTTTAAAGATCTTTTTAAGTGAAATACAAAAAGATAATGAAGATTCTCGCCAGTTGATTTTAATAATAAGTAGTAAGTAGGTACGTAAAAAAAATTTTAAGAAAAACTTTCCCATTTTACTCTATGTATAAAATAAGAGGGGAAAAATAAAGTTGGGCCGTTACTTTGGTAGGATAAAGCAAAAGAGTGAACATTTAGTAGTAACGCAAATGAATGCAATTAAGGTTTTCAAGTGTAAAAATTCGATTGAATAGAAAGTTCGCAATGGTGTGTGTGCTGCATTGGAGTTGTTGCTTTTTAAACATGCTCTTGATGAGGTTACGTTCCTCTTGAATTTCTTTTAAAAGTGTGTGATTTCCAGAGAAAGTTTTTGCCTTGTAATTAATAATCTTAGGTTGGTGTGTATTATTAACATTGGAGGAACTTTTACACAAGTTAACCTTATCAAACTATGTCAATGTGGAAAGTTTTGGAAAATGTATACAAATATGTAGTATAAAATTATGTCTGAACAACACGTAAACTTTCCCAAGTAGTGTGTTGTATATTTAGGTGTACTTTTTTAATGAACGAATATTTACTTTATATTTTCGGGGCAACAGCGCTACAGCGCCATACTAGTAAGCAGTTATGGTCATTCGATATGATTAGCTTATTTGTTAACAAACAATAACAATAAAAATAAATACTTACCGTTTGACAAAATTTATGGAATCAGCGAGAAGGTGTTTCCTGGGCTGTCACAAGGTTTTCCTATCGAATTTTGCTTTTTCCAGCTCAACCAGGTAAACTTTATATTTTGCAGCCAAGTTTGCAATAATAAGTGGGTAGGCTTTGTTCAAAGGAGGATCTGTTGGTTTTAGACAAAAAGCGTTTCAGAGAAAATTGTTTAGAAAGGAAAGGAGAAAGCTCAAACACCAAGTAAACATCATATACATATAGATAGGTACTCAATTCACTTTGTGTGCGTTTTAAGTATACGTGCAGCAGTGAAGTGGGCTACGAAAAAAAGGGTTTTCATGTATGTGCATGTGTGCTCCACATGAGTTTGTCCCCCAAAAAATTAAGGGATTCAGAATTGGAACATAGTTCCATGGAAAGCTAGGAATTTTTTTGGACGGCGTACGATGATAATAGACTAACTTTAAAGCATGATTAATGACAAAAATTTCACCAACTGTACAAACAGATTTTGTCGCAGTTGTGAATACAGCAATCTATTAAAGCTGTCTATCCATCTATATAATCTTTTCAAACTCTTACATACTTTTAATGATTAAAGATAGCATCAACAAAAGGTACATACCGTGAAAAATCTACGCAGGGTAGTAGATTTCTTTTTCTCTTCGCAAGATAGCTGCTATGCTGAAAAAAGTCTTTTTCCAAAATTAACACCCGTGTTGCCCACGCAGTTTTCCCCTTTATACCCTTTTAATACTCTTTTTTATCAAGTGAAGTGTGTATTTTTGTCTTGCTTGCTATTAAGAATGAAACGTGAATGAGTTTCAAACAAAAAATGCAGAAATATATATATATATATAGGTAGGTGGGTATATGTTTTACACTTGAGTTTTTATAACTTGCATTTGCATATATTATAGTAGTAGAGAGAGCTGACTCTGTTCTTCATAACGTAAAAAATCTCTCAATGAGAATATATTTGAATTGATGAAACTCTTTGCACTTGAAAAGAGCGTGATTCGTGATAGTGCGTCCAAAAAAATGCTGTGTTCGTATTCTCTCATTTCCTTNCTTCAAAATTCTTTGTCTTGATGCAGCATAATTGTCTGTTTAAAATACATGCTGGGAATGGGAGAGAACTTGGGGATCATTATCATTATCTCATTCAAAAGATGATTGAGAAGTAGAACAATCTTCCACCCCTTGTTCTTTTAAATACACTTATAAATATATGATGCAACTATACACAAACACTTTCTCCCTCTCTGTAATCAGCGTATTTTATAAAATGAACCATTTGAAACAAATGCCACCGAAACAGTTTATTGGACTCTTGAGTTTTTTTAAACTTGAGAAAGAGAGTGTATTCATAATTTAATAAAATATGTTGATGTAGATAGAAAACTAACAAAGTTAATGTCTTTTTTCAACAACTGTCCCCACATAAAAAGTAATTTTTCTGTTTGCGTAATGGAAAGATGTTGATGAGTCCCACAACAAGTATACATGCATAGTTCATACACGCAAAAAAGAAAAAAGAAATTGTGCACTCAACAACAACAACAACAAAATGAACCAAACAGCGAGAGTCAAGTTGAGGACTCTGTGCAATACGATGATGATGATGTCGTTGTTCTCTCTTTTAGTTGGTTGGTGTGGAATGCCAAGAGCCCGCTCATGCGACGGATGGATTGTTCCACTTGTTTCAACAGCTATTAAAAACCGGAGAGAAAATAAGAGTAATGGTGATGTGACTCTCAAGTCTCTGTCTAGGTGAGTATGAGTTGGTGTTGTAAGCGTGAACGCTCTTGATGCTTTATATTTGTTCCATGTACCCGTCTCACTTCTTCTTTGTACCAACTTTACTCTCTCCCTTGAATTACCGCCACTACAACAAAACACATTACACACTGCAACGTTTGAATTTCAACCAATCTTTCCCCCACACACAAAAAAGTACAAATTTGCTCGAGCTTTCCCCAAACAATATTTTTTAACTCTCTGTTGTTGTTTAGGAGGTTATTATGATCACAAGGTGCAGATATACTTATAAATGTATATATTTATTGTATAGTATATCGACTACAATTCGCACGTAAAAGTAATAAAAAAATTGTGCTGTCCGTCGACAAACTGCTTTCGTCCGTCAACTGTGTGGTATTCAACTATGAAATTTAATGTTTGTTTGATGGTTATCCCTGAGACACTGGAGCCTCAAGCTCTTGATCTTCTTCATTTTGACAAGTTTTCTAGAAGGACATCACTAATCACATTACAGTTTGCTCCTCTTCTCTTGCAGACACACACCGCCGTCCTCCTCCTAGTCAGCAGTCACTTACTACTACTTAGCTTTGTGGGTATTATCCTGTCGTTTTAGTAGGTTTTTCTCAGACCTACCACATCACAGTTGTGTGGAGTTAGAGAGAGAGAGAGAGAGAGATGCAAAAGCAACCAACCTTGCTTATTCTTAAAATGATGAAATGTTAAGACAAGTACATGTACAGACAAAGCCACTGGTAGAATTCTTCAATGTCGCTGTGTTGCACCATTGTGTGTCGCCTATTGGATGGTTTTCTGAAGAAAAAAATGAATGAAAAAATATATTATTACTTTGTCTTTTATGTTATATGAGGAATACATCTCTGCTATTTACACAAAAAAATGACAGCTCTTAAGTTACCATTGTGAAAAAAAATGTTTTGAGACGACAACAACGAAAAAGTATACCTCTTTATATAAGATCCGTTCTTCACGTGTGCACTCACTCAAGTTTCCCCAAACGTGTGCTTCCTTCTTTCTTTTTAGCTATGTTTCTCGCTTTACTTTTACCCGGCTTACAGTTTTTTTACAGCTTAATATAAAGCTTACTTCCTCCCAATCTGTGTGTCATCTTGTGTATCCCAATTCCTGTGTTTCTGGTGAAAAGTACAACACAATGGTTGCTTATATTGTAGTATGTGTATATGCGAGCAAGGTAAAATTACGACCAAGTCCAGGAGGGATAGCCTCAGGGAAATTTACATTCTCCAAGTTGTAAAATGATGATGATGTTGTTGAGGAAGTGAATGACAATATATAAAAACACTCAAGTTTTGGCAAGATAGCTTTCAGGGTAAAATGAGATACCCCAACGGGACAGCCAGAGAGAAGGAAAAGAAGAAACAAAGCTCCCCAACAGCTTTCTCCATCAGCAACATCCCACTTCTCCAAATGATATGGTGTGTGTAGTAAGCCGACGTGCGGACCTAGTAGATTTGGAGAAAAACTGGTATATATTCTCTCTTGCTAGCCTTTACTCTGTGTGCTGCTGACTGAAATGGTGTGATGCTAGTCTGGTAGTGTGGTTGTTTGCTACGTTTTCTGTTGTGTTGTTGAGTGTGTACGCTTATGGAGCAGCAGACAAGGCAAGGTGGCAACTAGTGAAGCAGGAAAGACACTTTAACGACTACTACCACACACTACTCTTTTGTATTTTGCATTGGTGCACACAGTTTTTTTTAGCTATTCCTCCTGGTCCACAATTACTATTTACAAATGCTCCCCCCATTACATATCATATTATTATTTTTCACAAACATATATATTTGAGCATTCACAAGTACAGTAAAAACTTTGCCTTTTTGGTAGGAGAAAAAAGAGAAATAAAGAACGTTTCTACCGACACGTTACAAATATGTAGCACTGGACTATATTAGTGGTGCACAAGAAAAACTGCGGTTAGTTTGGGTTATTTTGTATGTGCCATATAACGGTGGCCAAGGGAGAGTTGGAGAGAGAGAGGAAAAAGGGAACTTTTTACGTTCTCCTTTCTTTCTCGTTCTTCGCCTTTCCACTCAACCATTCGATCGTCCGTCTATGTGTAATGTGACCGTATATAGACACGGTATGAAACGTTTCACTTTCAAGAGAGAGAGAGAGAGAGAGAGAGAGAGAGAGGAAAAAAGGAAACTTTTTACAGTTCTCCTTTCTTCTCATTCTTCGTCTTTCCACTCAACCATTCGATCGTCCGTCTATGTGTAATGTGACCGTATATAGACACGGTATGAAACGTTTCACTTTCTGTGTGTAGGCACGTACCAACTTTTACTCCATTTCTTTTCTCTGTTTTTTACCACTTGTGCATTTACTATCAGTAGCAAGGCAGCTTTCCTTATATAATGCTCCTTTCTCGCCACCAAAGAATCTTGGAACATATCAAATGTTGCAACTGCTCAAAGCTGTAGGGTAAAAAATCCATTTGTTGCTGCTTCTGCTGTTATTATGGTTGTGTGGTGCAACCAATTTTGTTTTCAAAATATGAGATGGGTATTATGTAGATGTTGAAAAACGAGAAAAATAAGTAGATCCTTTCTTATTCACAAAATAAGGAGATAGTAAGCTACTTTTGCGAGTAAGGTGATGTGCACTATTATTATTATTATACAAAAGTTCATATTTATCATAAGTATGAATAGAACTTTATCTATCTTGAGCTTCGGAAGTTCACGTAGTAAGCAAAAAAGGAAGGAAGTCTATTTTGTGGTGACTCGCACTTATCATTTAAAATAGACCTTCTCTCATCTCCGCAGTTTCCTACATGCTTCGGATGGGTGCAGTGGAAATTCCACTGTGGAATACTGATATTTCGCTAGTTTCTTGTGTATTACTTTACTTATAAACATAGTTATTATATGCATATAAGTCATATAACAAATGTATGTCTTGGAATACATATATTTTTTATCTATTTGTTATTTGCCTGATATCTGACATTGCTTTTCTATTGATACTTAAAGGCGTGGTTTAACTCGTTATAATATACACTTAATATTGTGTGTAGGCAATATGCACAACGTTACAGTTTTAACAATGACATAAAAGCTATTTTACGTATGGGTGTTCATGCCAATTGTGAAATGTAGAGCTGAGTAAGGTTTGATTCAATGATTTGACTTGATCATTTAGCATTTCAGTACGGAACCAAATTGTTGTTGTTGTTGGCGAAAGGGAAAATGAATATAAAAATAGCCATGTACCCCAAGGTTGGATGTTGGATTGTGATTGATGTTTTAATATGTGAGATCAATCTTTGTACTGTAATCCATACACACACGTAATCTCATCGCAGAGCACTTTGATGGCCTTCGGCAGAAACCTGCATGGTAGTCCCTCCCTGGGAGTCAAGAAATTGGCATTTACACTGTACACCCCCAGCCCGACACCCCCGCTTATTTTTTTATTACCTTTACCACGTTGTTGGCAGCTTTCAACGAAATGGGAGCTTTGAAGTTGCAATGCAAACAACATTTGTGATGAAAACTCATCTCAAATCCTTAACAACTTCCTGAATTTCCAATGTGATGCTTGAAGTAGCATTTAAATTGATATGATCTAATAAAATGTAAATTTTCAAAAGTTTACACAGCCAAACTAACTTTACATCAAAATTATTGGAGAACATTTATCTTCTAAAATATAAATTATACAAGAAGGCACGTGAAAAGTCATACACACAGGTACAGGATATGCATGTTGCGGTATGGGAAACAAAATTGCGCTGGTTGTTGGAAAGTAGAGTAGGTAGGTAGGTATACCGTATATATATATTTCTCTTTGGGAAGTGAAATATTCAAGGTGTATGAGCCATATTTTTTACCATGTAATATATTTTTTACCCCTGATAAAATGAGCACAGGAAGTTTGTGGATACCGGGAGGGTTTGTCGAATGGATGGGCAAATTTAGTAAAATAAATTGTAAAAGCAAGAAAACAAGACAAAAATGGATGCCAAAATCGTTTTTTATTCTTCTTTCTTTCTTTCACTCTCTTTCTTCCGTTCACTCCCTTACTTTTTAGTATTTTCTCTTACTTTTTTTTCTCAAAATGAATAGCCTGAAAAGTTGTTTTCTTCTTTTTTCTCAACAATATTCACGGCTTCGAACACAAAAAGAGGGAATGTTCGACTACTACAAAAGACGAATACATACTTGAGGAACAAGCTTTTGATTTAAAAACATGAATGCACAAAGTGCGCTTTGAGAACACACCAAAAAAAATTTACAGCATAGTAGTAGCAGAATAAGATTATCCAGCAGAGCAGGATACATTTTATTCTTTCATGTGATCTGATAGTGGCAACTATTCCAAATATATTGCCAATAACTTTCATAATACCTATATAAATAGTGTATATGTGAGATTATCCATGTTCTTTATAACATCCCAATGTATCGTGTAATATTCCTATTTGTTCAGGAGCAAATTTATGTTGTGCCATTATTTTGACATGTTATGTTTAGTGGCATTACATCTTCAGGAAGAGAATATATCTATACCTATGAATGTATGTGTGTGGAATAAATATGGCGTAAATATACATTATGCTAAGCCTTTAGTTGTTTTGACGAACGAGAGGATTAAAATGAAACTACTACATATTATATAATAGATGTAGAGCAAAAAGCCGATAGTAATCTTAAAACAGGACAGCACACACATAACCTCTTCCTCCATGAACTTTTTTTGTAGCTTTTCTTCATTTTTTTGTGGCACATCTGGAGGCTTCACAAGTCAGCATCATTAAATTTCTCCTAAAGAAATTTTTAAAGTGGAACAATTATTATGCTTGCAAGACGAGAAAAAGTAGAGTTAAATAACCGGAACATTTCATACTTGTCATATTTTAATGTGTTAAATAGCACTTTTGTTAAAGTTGCAAACGGAAGAAATGCATAAAGAAGTATGGAAGAAAGGCATAATGTGCATTGCGCTCATCTTTTTTTTGCCTGATATATTTAATACCTATACGGTTCACACTTGATGCACTTTGAGCATGTGAGTTTATTATGTGTATGGTTACAATTAGATTACTACGCAAGGTTTTGAAATTTAATCGTCATTTTGAATCTTATAAGGTTCTATTCTTGTTTGTTCTTCTAAGCATCAAGTGCAAAGTGCAGAAAACTGTTCTGCTTTTGTCTTAAAGTGAAGTCCTTTGCGAGTACCACGAAACCATTAACTGAAATGATTATGTTTTTGGAGAAGCTAAATAGTGGAATGGAATGGATTCTTTGCTGTGCTTGCTTCAAATGTGCATGTAGACAGTTCGCCGCAGATCACTTTGGAGAGAACACATTTGACCTTTTCCAATAATAAATGAAAAGTTAACGTTTGGAAAAACATACATTAAGTGCGCCTGGCTATCATTTTACCCTTTGTTCGAAATGTGATATATGACCCATGCACATTAGATGTGATAAAGAGAAAGGGTCAGTCTTTCTTGTCATGCTTTGTTGTAACTGCACTATATACTGACCATTTTGGCTTTATCTTTATTTTCTGACTTGACTTTACCAAGAATTCATGCGTCATAGTATTACTCACAATGAGTGAACAAAAGCGAATAGAAAATGCCAAATAGTAACCAATAATGATGCACATGGAAGTGACATGACATACCACAGCACAACAGCAATTCGTAAACTTTTGACACTCCATTTTTTGTCAGTCACAAGGGTATGCTATTCACAATGAAGTTTGATGTTTTCCACGAGCCACATGGCAAGAATGAATGAGTATAGTATTAAGGGAGAGAGAAGAGACATAGAAGAGGAAACAGGGAAAGTGTACAATACGCAATGTTGCTTTTGTGTGTTTTATTGTTTGATCAGCCATGCCCCATGCCTTAATGCGTTGCATTTCACGAGACCTGGCTGGAAACAAAATGCAGTATATTTATGACCCTTTTCCGTTCCATAATTAAAGCTGGGTCGGTTTTTATTTGCATTGTTAATCGACTATAGATAGGAAATGGACTTCAAAATGGTCAGCAATATTATTGAATGTATAAAGGGCAATTTTACGCTTTCGTGACTCTGTGTACATATACACATATAACAATGCATAATTTAATCCCTTGTCCCAACTTCTAGGCCCCACTCTGGTGCGGCACGAGCGCGAGGTAAATTAAGTGATGTAATGAACTATTCCACGACTGAAATCAAGTGAATATCAGTTTCCGATTAGAAGCAAAAATGGCATTGTGCATACAATCCATGTAGAGTTAACTATAGGTTTAGAGCGTCCGGGGTGTAACTTGTAGCTTATAGCAAGGATATTTTTTTGTAATGCACGCCATTTCTTTTACCGGATAAAAACCAACAGGTTAAACAAACATTCGTAAAGTTGTATATATTCGTACATATGTAGGTATGTGTGCTTCTTGAAGAATTTTATGTCAACAGTAAGTTAAGTGTATTTTTTTGGAAAGGTGATTCCTTCTTTTCTTGCTACCTCTCAAGTAGTGAGTCACAACCGTCTAATATATTATGTACATCAAAAGGATTTTTTTGTTTAAATTCTTGTTTTGAAGCTTTCTTTTTTGATGAGATATTTTTTTGTAATGCACGCCATTTCTTTTACCGGATAAAAACCAACAGGTTAAACAAACATTCGTAAAGTTGTATATATTCCGTACATATGTAGGTATGTGTGCTTCTTGAAGAATTTTATGTCAACTGTAAAAGTTAAGTGTATTTTTTTAGAAAGGAGATTCCTTCTTTTCTTGCTGCCTCTCAAGTAGTGAGTCACAACTATCTAATATATTATGTACATCAAAAGGATTTTTTTGTTTAAATTCTTGTTTTGAAGCTTTCTTTTTTGATGGACGTCATCTCTTTCTTTATGATGACGATATAAGCAAGATCGATAGTGAAACAGAAGCAAAGACAAAAAAAAAATGTTTCAGAACTTCTCCAGGTGGTGTATTAAGTAATCGATCAGGATGAAAACATAGTGGGACCCAAACTTTCTCCAAATCTGAGAAATATGAAACGTATAAAGTATAAATATTTTACTACGGTCTAAAAATAGGTACATTAATGGCTACATTTCAGTTTGCTAACTTAAGTGAGGACTATTTACGTAACCCGATTCCTTTTTTGTGAATGGAAGCGAGTCCTGAGTAGTGGATTTGAAAGGATCGGCCTGTCCACATGTATAGGCACACATAAAACACTTCTCTTTAATAAATTGTAGTCAGTAATATGATTCCAGGGAACCTGTAGCATATAAAACAAAATGTCGGGATGAGCCACATTTCGGTTTATCATATCAAAGGAACTATTTATTAAAGTACCTCTATTCATGAACGTCACTACTGTAGCATAATGTATTACTCCTGTCGTTGGATGATTATGATGATGATAGTTTTGAGATTAAATAAATGATTACTTACGAGAGCAGAATAAAGCTCTGTATTTCGCTTTATTTATTTCCTCAGATAGTATTATTCTCCAACAAAATATATTACCTACAAAGGAGTTTGTCATTTGGTTTCCCGGAATTTTCACGGAAGTAAGATTCATGGTATATAAATATATATTTGGCTTGACGTAAACATAAGAAAGTAAACAATGTGGGTTTTTCTCGTGTCCGCTTTTAAATAAAATGATTAAATTTGAGGGAAAAAATGTACAGAGTTCATCATGTTTTCTGCTTGATGTTTTTTTTTGAAATTTTATAAAATTTGTCACAATATGTTTGTCTGTATCTGTATGTTATGTTAGTATAGTTGTCAGTATGAGTTTCTCCATTTGCTACTCCCCTTTTACTGAAGACACATACATGCCTATATATGCCTTGAGAATAAACTGATTGTGAGTCCCGCAAAATGTCACAAATACAGAAAACCACATGAATTAAATGAAAACAACCACAGGAAAAGCACAGTGAATTTAGACAAGTAGAAAGGACCGTGTAATGTACCGTACCGGGAACAGCCGTACAACCCGCTACACGTTTTGTAGTCAGAAAAAAACATGGAAGGAAATGTATGGTTTTGCCATTGCCATTATGGTTCAATTTATTCTCAAGCAAATATAACACGCCCCGGAGACTTGTACTCCCGTCAAGCACACGAGCTCTAATGTATTTCACTTCAGGAATGCCTGTGTATAAAAAAAAGAAATATTACAAAAACAAAACAAAAGTTTTCCACAAAACAGGCATACAATCCGAATCATAGATGTTGGAGAAATGCTATGTGAACATACATATAGTTGCATGTTGACCCTTGAAATGAACGACAAAAAAAGTCAGCCAAGGTGGATTACATGTTATGCTTGTATTGCCAATATTGTGTGATTCATGTTTGCAGCAAAGAATAAGTAAGGTTGTTTTTTTTCGGTAGTTTTTGTTTCAGTGACATGCAGTTTGAGGTTTGTTTCTTTCTGTCAATTCCATATTTCCACAATCAACAGCTTCAAAGAGCTACTTGTACTTTGTTTACTAGTTGCAACTAGTCAGTACTCACTCGTCTTAGCAAATTTTCATTCGAGGTCTTGATTTTCGATTGTGGTAATCTCAATAAGCTATATACATATAAGCTTAGCTTGTGTTCACAACAGCGGTATGTGTTTTTTATGAATACCCACGAGAAAAAAATCAAAGGAAACAAGAAAACGTAATTTTCCGCTTTATGTCATATACGTGTACATATGCTACAAAGACGTTGTGTTTGTGGTAATGAAAAACAAAATGACATTCATAAAAGCAATTGTCGTAAACATGCATTTGATGTGGTGCACAACATTTCTCTTTTGTGGAGGTTGACATAAAAAACAATGCAAAAAAAATTATTTGTATAAGCTTTTGACTACAGTCAAAATCTTGTCAACCAACACAGTTATCGTTGTCCCATTGATTGAGCTTAACGAATGAACTAAAATATGTTTTTTTCTGTTAATCGAATGTGTCCAGCTTGTAAGATTTGACATTGAAAGGACATGAAAATCATAAAGAGGAAAAAAACAACAGCCACCACCAGAAGCTTGTATCTGAAGTAAAGCTTAATTTCATAAATTACATTGTAGCTGATTAGCAATGATCATTAATTTAATAAAGTCATAGGTCAGTCGCTTTTCCATTAGAATGTAATGTGACAGGAAGGAAGGCAGACAAACACAAGCATTTTGCTTAAAAACAATCATTATTACTACTCGATTGACGCTGATAAGATTTTGATTTCCAAACACGTGTAATTGGAAGTAACTTGGCAAATGATTTAACTCCCACGCGTAGCATTTTGTTGTTTACAATAATTGCTACGCGTGTGGGTACACGGGTTATGCGTGCTTTTGGCTTGGGAACTTTCAAAAACTGATCGATACTCCATTGTTTAATCGTCCCCTATTGCTTATTTACGTAAATGATCAGAGATCCAATTACTAGGATTACGTTAAAACCCACTCAGAATACTTGGTTCCGCTTATGCTTAATTAAGTTGTCTCGCGTATTGCAGAACTTAAAAATCAAAATTGTTTATGGCTGAGAATTATCCATAATCATAATCTGACATGCTTGTGAGTACTTTTCTACCACAATACTACATGCATACCACGAATAATTCGTTTAGACTTGTAAACTTAAATGAGAATTGGAAAACAAAGTACAAACCACATTTTGATGTATAAACATTGTTATGCTAGTATAATTCCTGTGCAAAATAGGGGCTATACATTTACTGTTAAGAATATTGGGAAAACCAAACCCCTAAAATACACATGAAGCGATAAGAGTAGCAGGGAGAGATGACAGGATAAATTGAAATGAATCTACCAGCTTACAAGCCGACCAATTTCCTAAAGTTAATGTTAATGTGAATAATCCTGTAGTATAACATAATGTGCGAGTAGCAGGCATAGGAGAAAAGAAAAAAGTATTCTGTAGGTAGTTAGTTTTTTTTGTGCCATGCTGGTATACCTAGGGGTCAATTTCCTTTATCATTTTACACTATATTTACCTATGTATTATTCATCTGATCGTAGCTGTAATGTTTTATATAAAAAATGTAATATATATATAATATATACCAACCAACACAAAATGTACTAAACATGTAGCTATATTCCTATGTAATATGTATATATTATACTAACGTGAGTTTTTCTCTTAGCATAAAATACTGGGAACCAAACATCGTTACGACTTACGGAACGGCAAAAGTTATTATTTGGCTGCATGCTACACAGAAAGCTAAAGTACTGCTTTCCCTGTATTACCTTTCTCTATTTTTGTTCCTCCAACTTTCGTTCAATGTACCCCACACGACTAATGTAAATGACATACAATAATGTGATTAATTAACTTAGATGAAGGCCGAATTCCTTTCATGTTGTGAATGCTTCCTTTGTTGACTTACAGCCTCATTTCTTTATTTCAGTGTGCGACCTTTCCCCGAACAACGTACAAAAACCTAGCGACGTTCCAAAAGCCAAACCAAATAGTGAATTTGTGTACGTGTACATATCTTTAGAGCTGGTTCCAATGTGCTTTACTCATGCATCGGGCAATATTTGTACAAGTCAACAATTGAACAAGTATACAGCAGCAGATGGTTTTACTATTTTATACTCAAGTGTATACAGCGTACCAATTGTGATCACATAAATAAGAATATTTTTTTTTAGGTATATGGGTATTTTTACCGCTTGCTTGGAGCAAAGCGACATTTGCCATTCTGTGCACGCATACATCCAAATCTCCGTGCGAAAAACAAGGTCATACGTGCACAACTGGGAATCGTGTCGAGTTTTTCATGTGAGATATAATATTAAGTGTGTATGGCTAAATTTTATTACGCTCAATTCGATTCGTCTCTCTGATGTTGACGTAAAAACATTTCTGGTATTATTAAATTATTAGTAGATTCTTAATAAAGGATTCAGTGAAAGAATGAATATATGCATACAAAACATACCTTTATTCGGAATTGCTGGATGTAGTATTGAGAAAGAAGTAATTTTATAGTAATAATTTTTTTGTCCAAAAAGAATGAGCACTTGGGGTTTCTGAGAATTTCTTTCAATTTCCTCTCTGTTGACGAGAAGGACGAATAAAAGGAAATGGATGGAAACGAAAAATTTAGGAATGGATCTGAAATGACATGAAAAGCACCAACTGCAATGTTGCCCGGTACATTAATTGAAATATCAAAATGTCAGTTTCAAATTGATGGGAAATGTCTTCCAAAACTGACAAACACAAATACATAACATACATGATGATGACGTTTCAACCAAATATGAATAAATAACACCAACAGCAACTCATTTCAATGCCACTTCATCGTATATGCAGGTATTCTTAACACTTTAAAAAGTACCTGCGATGACTACGACAGATAAGTATTACAATTTTCCCCGTGTATCATCATCACAATTATCACTACATCTAATCTACCATCTCACCCATCAAATAAAGGACGAGGAAATTAAAAAGGGCGTTGTATTATGAAAAGTCAAAACTTCATTCTTAGTTGAAAAACAAGACAATTTAAATTCAAATTAATTTCTAGTTTATAGCATCTGAGACCTCTGTTTAAGCTATAATTCAAATAAGTAGAATAAATCATTTTCATCGCCACATATACCACTCCTTTTCCGATTGGTAACACTCAATTCACATCTATGCCGATTGACTATTGACATTTGAGTTGCATTATTCATCAAAAATGATCTATTGAGCTATACTTTGGATCAAACGGAGACAAAAACTTTTAATAAAAATGCAAAATGTTCTCTTCAAATACCTACTTGAATGTCCCAAAAATGAGTGTGTGCATATATTGCATGGGGTATATTATTTGATATTCTACTTAGTCTATGCTATGGTTGGACTTCAATTCGACAAAAGTACCAAGATCAGTAAATCAAACAGCGAGAATATGATATGATCATTGATATCTGTAATATTGGTATCACTTCATTGGTACATAACAAAGATGTCAAACATAATTTTTCCAGTATCTACTTCATTCAATTTATTCCATATTATTGCACTCTGCCAAAAGGAGAACAGCTCCCGTGCTACTACCACTTGTAAGTAAAACATGGTACTCCTCCAAATCGATGATATTCAGGTTTTACAAGTCGACTAAGGATGACACACATAATCAGAATCTGAAAGAATGAGACATATGACATCCATATCTGTCATACAGAATAAGCATCTTTGAATGTAAAAGCATATGATTCTGACTTTCTTAGGAAGACTTATTTCTGGACAAAACTTTCACAAAATCAGCACAAAGAAAATCTTGAGGCGCATCTGTGCGTTCGGGTTTTTCTCATAATAGTTATACGTGGAATAGCAAATGGCAATAGCGCGTACAAGCTAAAAATGAAAAGCTTCTTTTGACAAAGCCACACGTGTCCACCTACATAAACTCTCATTGATCTAAATGAAATGTCCCTCTATCTCTAACGCACTCCCCTACAAAGATTTCATTTCTTTTTATAAAAAATGTGTACAAAAACGTAAAATAGAAAACAGAGGTAGGATTTACTCTTCGAATTTGGCTGAA
>JAITYZ010002020.1:0-29936 GCA_027744595.1 Paronellides praefectus
ATTTCATTTCACATTTCTCGATGCCTCTGGTATGTCTGTGGGCGTATACCTGTCTCTACTTGCAAGGGTTTATTATTATTGCACTTGAATGAGAACAACTAAATACAAAAAAGTATATTATTTCTTCTTCGTTATTATTATGATTATTATTGCGACTACAAAGTATAATTAACCATAATAATAAGCTTACATTATCAAAAAACAAATTATGTATCCAATATCCAATTAGATTTTCAAAATTAATTTGAATCTATTGATATGCGCTACGTGTCACATATTGGTAATGTCTGTTTGTGTGTGGGAGTAAAAAAAATATTCAATTCAATATGAAACTGCCTCAAACACTATTTTTTATGGAACTGCTGAAGTGTAATGGTAGAGTATGGAGAGAGGGAGTATTCCAAATCTAGGAAAAAGGAAAGAGATGGCCTCAGAGTAGCACAAGTGCAGGAGTAGGTCTGGTAGATATCTAAACCTTTCTTTTTTCAAAGAAACAAAAATCCTCTCCATTCATTCGCTCATAAATACAACTCTGGCCTTTTTGAAAAAAAATCTTCTTTTTTTATTCTTTGTGTGTTTTTCTTTCTTGGTCTTATTCATTAAATATTGCGTACTCTTTTCCTTCATTTTGCATTAAAATGTATATTCACTTTAAACATTTATATACAAACTGACACAGCAAGAGAGAGAGAGAGAGAGAGAGAGAATAATACCATATAATCCTAGCAAAAACTACTACAATTATTCTATTTCATAAAACAACGGGTTTTTTGTGTACCGCTCAATCTTGTAAAAACATGAAATAAAACTGCAAACACACAACGTCCTTTTTATTTGTCTTCCTTTCTTTTTTCCTCATCCCACACGTTCTTCTTCCTCCCAACAAACTTGTACTCATTACTCACTCACTAACTCCATTTGTCGCACAAAGCCCCTCTTCATCTTCTCATTTCAAAAATAAATATTCAAATTATTATCGCGTTTACAATGTAAACTTTACATAACATTACATAACATGACAAACGAGGATTTTGCAGATTACATGAGAACAACAGCAACATTATTATATCTCGTCCAAAATCGCGTAGATCGCATCGCATGCATACTGCATTCTGCCTGGTTTTCTCGTAAATATCGGCATGCTGCCGATTATAATGTACATTGATGCTCATACAAGTACATATACTCCAGAGGAGGATTCCTCCTACAACAAATATAATATTCTTCTTTTAGGTGCAGATATGGGCACTTAAATACATATAAATACATAAATGCATAAAGCTGGCCTTGGAACTTTTTATAGCCTGTATCCACATTTCTCTCGTTTGCTTTTGTTGTTGTGCGTACATACCTCCATATTTATATACCTATATATATATCATCCCGTATAAAAAGCCATGAAAGTCAACAGACAAGCAAAATACATGCATAATAATAATAATAATAATATGGCACATAAAGGCATATATCCCTTCTCTTTTTTCCACTTTTCCACACTTATCATTCCTTATTTTACTCCAAAGTCGATACCACTAAATATAAATATTATGCCTTTGCCGTCATCTCTATACAATATATAAGCCATGAAAGTCAACAGACAAGCAAAATACATGCATAATAATAATATGGCACATAAAGGCATATATCCCTTCTCTTTTTTCCAGTTTCCACACTTCTCATTCCTTATTTTACTCCAAAGTCGATACCACTAAATATAAATATTATGCCTTTGCCGTCATCTCTATACACATACCTATGTATATATACGTTCTTCCGTGTAATTTCCCGTAATGTCATAAAAGTATAATATATATATTTACGGCGGTGGTGCCCTTGCTTTTCACTCATTTATACAGATATTTAGCCTAATCCATTATATAAACTTATGTGTATACACACAGACAGATCTACATGGGCTTTTAAAGGAAACATGCCCTGATGTTATTATATTATAGTTTGCTGCTGCTGCTGCTGCTTGAGAAAGTAAAAAGAATAGCTTTACACACCACACAAATTCTGTTTACAGTGCAGACACACACATATCATATGCATGCATTTTATATTACTTACATACCTAATGCCCATACTGCCATCACCACCACCACCACCACTGCTGCCTAGAAACTATCATATGCAATTCTTCCTCTCTGGTTGCTGGTTTGCTTGCACTGGTGCTGTTGGTGCAAGTATTTTTTTTGCCTGGACTGCTGCTGCTGTAGTGTACGTTTCACTATACTATTCTCCCATTTGCTTGCTATTATATATACATGCTTACTTGGCTTGTCATGTGATACATTTTTATTCAGGCTTTTTTCTCCTTCTCGACTCTCCTTGTATTATACTTTCACGGAATGGTGTATATGGGTCCTATTTTTCCTCTTGTCCTAAATTCTCCTCAGAAAAAGCAAACGGAGAAGAAGCAGAAGTAATTCTACTACTACTACGGTAGCGCACCACCAGCATAGCAGCCAGTGCACAAGTTTTTCACGAGAAGCAGCAGCAGAACAGCGATGAAGTGAAGGTCTTTCTCTCTGCCTCCTTTTTTTTATCAGAAAGTGTGGCTATGTGTTTTCCTTGCTTTTACAATTTTCCAATTTCTGCTGCTCCTACTCCTACCACCACAGAGCGCCGCCACACTACCATTTTTCTATTCTTTCACTTTTGTCTGCTTTTCTCCTTTGATATAACCACCATTTGTGTATACGGATGTAGGTATATGTGTTTAAGTTGCACATTTGTGCTGCCTTTTGCAAAACTTGTAGCAATTTTCTGTTGCGTGATATGTGCACTCTCTCTCTCTTTTCTCCCTCGTCTTTCCTTTTTTCGCTATCGTCGTCGTCGTCATTTATCGTCATCACATCACCATCATCATCATCTCTTGCCTCTCTCGCTACTTTTTCATATTATTATACTTTGCTTTTGCTTACATTGCACATCAAGTAATAATATACACATACCAAGCTATATGCTATTTCATCCAGGAAAAAGCGACTTTGAGCCAGACACTCTTTCCCTGTCGTGCTTAGTTCTCTCCTTCTTCTCTTTATTCTCTCTATTTTGATCAAACTATAAAGTAGCAGTGGCCATCATAGCCAGCATTAGCAAACGGCGGCGGTGGCACTGACGATCGCAATGCAAGGAAAGACAATCCAGCATACTTTTTACTTCTCCGACTACCACTTATATAGATATACATATTTCGGTCTTCTGCGAAAAAGGAGCGAGGAATCAGGGCTATCGCCGTAGAGAAACAAATATAAAGTCAGCACAAACTTGATTTTCTCATATTTGTGGCACACAGCCCGTTGGTGGTACAACTCTCTCCGTCTCACTCTCTTTCCATTTCCCCAGAAAAATATTATTATTACTATTTCTCTACTCCACTAGACATATTCAAGTCAGACATACATACGGACACGCACACATTACATCATTCGGTTAATATTACTTATCAACTTCCATCGTCCTTCTCCTTCTCTTGAGTCATCATCACCAGCTCTGCACTATCAACAACAGCAGCAGCTGTAGTTAGTAGCAGAGCAGCAGCAGAAGCAGCATGCTGATGCTGATTCACATTTTTTTCTCTGCAAACCAGTATCGGCACCGCCACAGCAGACTGACGGGATGACAAGATGAAAATACTACAAGAAAGACAAGTGACATCCGAATACTTTCCCTGCTAAATACATTCAAAGAGAGAAAGAGAGAGAGAGAGATCTATTATACCATCGTTTAGCATCTTTACACAAAAAATTTGCTTATTCACCAACTTTCTACTTCAAATCTCACTCCAAAACGAAAAAAATATATATCTTTTTGACTTGAGCCGCTCTGTCGCCTATTTGTACTTGAGTTGAGCAAGTGAGTAAAGTGGGTGCATCACAAACTTTGAAGTAGCAGCAAAAGAAAGCTACGTACATATCTACATACATACAAGTAGCACCACTCGTGTTATCTATATTAAAACACATGTTTGGATTTATTCTCCATCTTCCTTGTCCCTCCTAAAAATACTGTACTCTACTTTCATTCATTCCTTTTTTGTTTTTTTGAATGTGTGGTTATAGCTGTGGCGATGATTATATAATGGTAGTAATGTGACTTGTGTCTTCTTTCCGCTATCTCCACGCAAATTTTATAATACGTAGTATTACTGTGTCACCAAACCACCAGCACCGTCACTCTGCCTGCCACATATTATCCCATCCCATCACATATCCCAACCACAACAGCAGCAGCAGCAGCAGCAGAGGAAAGAGTGACATGATCACTTGCGATGATAAAACTGGGCATATGGTTTTTGCTGCTGTTGTAATTTTAATATGATCAAATGACTTTGTAGTGGTATATTTGCTTAAAAAAACGTTTCATTTTATGTTTTGAACAACTCAATGGTCTGGTCTACAAAAAGAGACCTTGCAGTAAAAAAAATATATACCTATTACCTATTCATAAGTACGAAAAATAAAAAGGACCACCATCCCACCAGCAGCAGCAGCCCATCATCAACTGATCAGCTGACAACTCTGTGAACAAAAAAGAAAGTAGGTGAAAAGCAAAAGAGAAGGTTACTCTATTTTCTCCTTCTTCTTATTCCTCTTCCCCACATCCTTCATGTTATTATTAGCCTTGTAAATAGTGAAAGCCCAGGGAAAACAGAAAAAGTTTTTTTCCTGGTGAGAGAGACACAAAAGCACTATATATTATAATACACACCACCAGAAGCATAACTGCTACTACAGCACACCATTTATACTCAAATGTAAAGGAGAGGGAAAATGATAAGAAAATAAAAAAAGAGTGGGGAACCACCAGCTCTAAAGAAAGAAATTGCAGAATGGGGAAAATCGTATAGAAAATGCATTTTCCGAACAACATGATCAAGAGGAATAGAAGAAGCAGCAGAAAAGCAAAAGCAGCAGCTCTACCAGTCATCCAACAAAATATAGCATAAAGAGAGGTAGCCTGCGAGATGGAAAAGCTCAGTCTGAATTTGTCCTTTGCCTGGCAAAGTACGCTATCTCCACTTATTAAACCACTGTATACCTGCTGTGTTCCCTACAACTGTGCTATGTCTCACAGCCTGTGTGCATAAATATCTTTTTCGTTCTTCAACATCATCATCTTCTTCTCTTACGCAAGTAAAGTCCAAGACAGAAAAGTGTAAACCAGCTAAAAGGATTTAAACCAAAACATTAAAGTGTTTAGACAGTCAAAAATGGCCATGTGAAAAATAGCTGCAAAAAATAATAATAAAAACTAGAAATTTATTACTTGGCCAAGAAAGCACCAACCAATCCAATAATAATACACACCAACCCAACGAAAAAAACAGTAAAATATGACGAGGACGTGTGTAAAGTAAACAGTTATATTAGCCAACGAGTATAAAAACAAAACAAAAAAATGTTCTGAATTATCGTGTCTATTAAATTATTGTGACAAGTCAAGTTGGAGAAAAAGACGTATTGTGTTAGATTGGATTACATTATTATTATTATATTTTCTTAGTTTGTAGCTTGTGGGGATTTTGAAAAAAGTGTTACAAAATAAAACTAAATGATTTTCACACACACAAGTAAATAATCAGGATAATAATAATAATAATAAGTAAAATAGAAACAAGCATGTTGTTTGTTACCTGAGAACTTACATGTCATTTTCGTTTTGAGGTGTGTAAAATAAGTGAGTGTGAGAGTGTGTGTAGTAACTTGGTGTGTGTACATATGTGCGTGTTTACATAAATCAACAAAGAGTGGACAAAGTATCAGCAAGAAAAAAATATATATAACAATTTATTATATCGCGGATTGTGTAAATCCACTAGTTTGGCAGCAAACACCAAATATTAATGTATAAATATATTTGTAGCCTCAACTCTGAAAAAGAAACAAAAGGAAAAAAAGTATTTCTTCCTTGAATACAAGGAGTACCAACAAAAAAATATAAAAGTTTATCCCTGTTTCTTTTTACAGCTGTGTGAGTTGTTGTAGTACAGCTGCTAAAACAAAAAAAAACAACTGGCCAACAAACTAATGTGTAACATGTAACTTGAACCCTGTAATTATCTTCTTCCTCTGCTAAATAACTTCTAAATAAAATATAATATAATATACACAAGCACTCACTCACTCTGTAAGAAAAAATAGGAAAAAACCTAAACGTAATAAAATATCTTTAATATATGTTTGTGTAGTTTGTTTGGGGTGACACGGGAACCCAAGAAGAAGAAAAAAAAACATTTTCCATATGAGTGTACCAAAAGTTTATCCCTGTTTCTTTTTACAGCTGTGTGAGTTGTTGTAGTACAGCTGCTAAAACAAAAAAAACTGGCCAACAAACTAATGTGTAACATGTAACTTGAACCCTGTAATTATCTTCTTCCTCTGCTAAATAACTTATAAATAAAATATAATATAATATACACAAGCACTCACTCACGCTGTAAGAAAAAAAAGGAAAAAAACCTAAACGTAATATAATATCTTTAATATATGTTTTGTGTAGTTTGTTTGGGGTGACACGGGAACCCAAGAAGAAGAAAAAAAAACATTTTCCATATGAGTGTACCTATGAAGTAGATGAACAAGTAAGCTGTGTGAAAGAAGAGAAGAAGAAAAAAAATAACGTATAAGTGCAGTTGTATATGTGCTTGTGTTCAAAAACACACACAAGTGTGTTCTGTTTCTTTCGAGAGCAAAGAAAGAATAAAAATTACAGAAAATACACTCTTCTTCTTCCTCCTCTGCCATCGTCGGTAAATATTGTTACTTTTTTTATTATTCTTGTTGCCATGATTTTTCTTACTCATGTTTTTTTGCGCCTTTACCGCTCCTACTCTGCCAAAAAAAAATTACTCTGCCTTGAACTTGTATTAAAGTCGAAGGTGGCGTATATATGTGTGTTTGTGTGTTGTGTTTTCTTTGGAGCTTGTTTTTGTTGAATGTATACCATATAGTTGTTGTATGTAGATGATACTCTTTACCTTACCTCTTTTTGTTTGCTTTTGCTTTTCTGTTAATGCTGCTCCTGCTCCTGCTTTTTCCACTGCTACTCTTATAGCATGTATTATTATTATTATTATTATTTATTATGTGAAGCCTCAAGCCAAAAGAAGAAACAGAAAAGTTTTAAGATTTTTTTTTCTTCACCGTTACGACTACTACAACAACTGGTATACTGCTGCCACTAATTTTTTATCTTATTTTTCTGTTTGTTGTTATTACCATTATTATTATTTTACTTTATTCTCCTTTTTTCTTATAGTCTTGTCGGTTGGGAAAGAAGGAAAAATATAATTGTTTCCTTCAAAAACTCGCCTGCAATTTTTCTTTCCCAGTCTGGTCTAAAGTCTGAGCGTTGGAACTTTTCTTTTAAATTTTAAAGCTTACTCATATATATGTATGTATATATGTTAAAGTTGTTATGTGTTTGTGTTTTTCATATATTGTAAGACCAGAAGTAGTACTAGACTGGGTTGTTGTGTTTTTTAAGGAAAAAATGCAGGAGTTGAAGTTTCCCTCATAATTTCTCCAATGTTATCGCTGTCATCCGCTTGATTACCGTTTCTTACTGTTGTAAAACATAAAACATTGAAGGACATAAACATAAGTAAGGTATACTCACATGCCTAGGTATATAATATGCTACCTCCACATAGAGTATAAAAAGAGAGGAAGGATGATAATAATATGATCATGTCGAGAAATGTGTTTTTTAAGATGCCCTTAAACAGAAAGAGAATCCACAAGGTTTTTTGCAGAGCAAAAAGAAAAAAAGACAATATACACGACTTTTTTTTGCTACTTTTTGTTGTTGTTGTTGTTTGTTGGCTGTATGTATTGCTGTCATGTTTCCGAGTATTCGTATGGTTCCATTGATGTTATACGTAGCTACTACTACTACTACACAACCTTACATCCATTTTATTCATCCACAACAACAACTTACTTGGTATAATTTCACTTTCTTTTTCTCCTGTTTACTCACTTGCCCTGTTGTTTTCTACTTTTGAGACTCGACTGGATGGCATAGTTGATTTTTTACTACCCCAGCGTCCAATTTAACTTGTTCCACCATTGCTTTTTGAGAATTGAGACTTGAGACACGAAAAAAATACACAGACAAACACACAGAGAGAGAGAACGAAGACTGTTGTTGCATTGTGACGAAAAGAGAGTAGGAAACAAGCTAGTGGACCAAAAAAACAGAGAGAACGCAACCTGGAGTGGAGCAAAACGTACAGAGTGGGAAATATATAGTAATATCATCTTGTTGAAAAATATACTTTATTTTTGACATCACACCAGCAGCAACAACAACAACAAAATAAGAAGAAGCAAGTAAAATATATATACACAAAATCATACATATGGCGACAAATAAGTTGGTAACAAACAGCTGGAAAATTCTAAAAAAAAGGTTTTACTGTCGTCTTATTACGCCACCGTCAACATCTCTTTTTTATATCCGGTCTTTTAGTTCATGTTTGCTTATTGTTTTTTTTTCTCTCTCCTATTCCTGTTGTTGTTTTCTGCTGTTGCTGTTTCTGCTGCTCATAACACAAGAAAAAAAGGCAACAGAAATTAGTTAACCTGTCCTCTCATACTACATAGAATGGTATAAATATACTACATAGGTCTGTTTTTTCTTGTAGGCAAGCAACACATGACACCACCAATCTTTATAAAACTTTCACCCAAACTTCTACAAAACCATCAATATTCCCTAGAGATGGAGAGAGAAAAAAACAAAACCGTGTTTTTAAATTATTTTCCTTTTTTTATACACCAAGAAGATTTATGAAGTGAAAAAAGTGTTTTTAGCGAGAAATGGGGTAAAAGAAAAACGTGTATGGCATACCTACGCAATATGTTCAATATATTCTATCTGCATTAAAATAAAACCCGAGTGAAAGTTGCTAAGTTTCTCTCCAACAAAAAAAAACTACTTTTTTTTACTGTGTTCATTTCACTCAAAAAAAGGATTTTTTAGAAAAAAAAATAATAAAAATAATTTTTTTCCTGTGATCCGTGGCAAAGGTTTTGAAGGGAAAGGGGATGGGTACTGTATTGTAAAACTGTAAAATAGATCAAATTGAGATAAGGCATAGGGATGTCGAAGCCGTTTCAAATGCCACCTCTACCACCACCATTTGTGCTGCTGGCTCGATGGTTCGGTTCACTGGCATGGCGATATTTATACAAAATACCTAACTCATCATGTCAAAAAATACTTTATACCTGGTTAGCGACTTGGTTGGCCGTACCAGGAAAATGATCATCATTGTGTGTGTATGAGTCTGTCTCTCTGTGTATGCCTGCTTTTTTGGTACAGAAACTAACTGGAGCGTAGCATATCGTATCGTACGAAGATCGTAGAAACATTTTTTTGTGTATGTTTGAAAGGCAGGAAAAGAGAGAGAGAGAGATGCTCTATGGAATGGTATGGTTTTCTCTCTTGCTGGTATGCTTAAGAACTTTTTGTATTTAGTATGCATCTCGTCTCGTATCCGTTGGTTTCGGCATGAATCATGGGATGAGCCGACCCCGATCACAATAAATATCACATTTGAAATTATCTCTCTTCTTTCCTTCCTTCCTTTTCTTTCTTGTGTGCAACTTGGAAGGATCCTTTTTTTGTGTTACACACGCTCACTCTCTCTCTCATACAGTCAGCTCAACTCAAATTACGTTCATGTTACACACAACTACTCTCTCTCTTTTCCTCTTCATCCATCCATCTATCCTCCTCCTCCTCTGTGAACAAAGTCTGCAACAGCCTCATATTTATTTTCAGCATGAAATGACTATCAAAAATATATGATACCTAATGTTGTAGTGTGTGTTTGCTATCATGTATATTCATTTATATACAATTTGAATAGGCATGCTGGATAGATAACTCTCTGCTCAACAAATTTTTTTACACACAATTCATTCACGAAAAAAGAGAAAAGAAGGAGAAATGTTCTCTATTTTTTTCCCTTGTATTGGATAACAGAATAAAAAAATACAAAATACAGAACAGCAAAGCATTCTTTATTTTCTTCCCTTCCATTCATTTTATCCGTGCCAATATAATGGCAATAATATAAAACGTGTAAGAGTATATCGGAAACGAGCATCTTTTTTATAAAAAGTGTATTTGAGCAGGAGAACAAGGAGAACAATGGTCAAAAATACAAAAAAAAAATGGAAAGAGAAAAAATAAAAAAAGAAATATGTTGGTGGTTGGGGGAAAACGACCAGTTGTTGTAAAAAGAAGTATATATATATAGGAAATATAGATGTATAGTACACATGTGCCACAGTGGACCATGCTACTTTATGTTTTCGCACATTCTACTATTCCATTTCATTTCGCGCAGTATTTCCTAATAATAACGTGTAATACAGAGCGCCTACGTGAACAGTCAGCTAAAAGGATGTACGTCAATACACCATCACAACTACAGTTAAACCCCGAGAAAGAAAGGGAATCAAAAACCTATACATTTACTTTTTTTCCTCCAAAAAAAAATCAGTCTGGGGTCACATAACCTGGGAAAGGATTCCTCTACTCATATTTTGTTGTTCAACACATGGAAATATTATTTTTATTATTATTATTATTACTATGCACATCATATATATATAAAATTTCAAGCGATTCCAACACTGAAAATAATGTACAGTCTATATGATATTTTGTACTTGTTCTTTATTTTACACTCTCGTTACATGCCCTATCAGCCTCAATATAATCCTTTTTAAGGTCTATTCTGTCATTTTAAAATGGTCAGATGAGCACGAAGCGAGCGCACGCAGTCTATTTCATAATTCTCATATCATCCCATATCTTTTTCGCTGAAAAGAAAGCACAAAAAAATTTACAATAAAAAAAGTTTTTCCATTTAGCTTCCTACTATTTTTTTCATATTTTAACAAGCTCTTTTTATACAAACGTATAATAATAAATGCACAATAATATGAATATTATTAAAACTTTTTTATGCTGTTTTTGCTATTTTCAAAGCAAAAAATGTATCAATAATATGGAATTTATTGTATATACTTTTTTCAATGAATGCCACGTGAAGGACAAATGGGGGGATAGTAGAAAAAAGAGAGAATCAAAGAGGAGAATGAACAGATAGTCGGACAGGAGATGGATAGATAGATAAATAGATGGATGGATAGAGTGAGAAAGAGACAGAATAAATCTACATCGTTATCTATAAAAATAGAAGCGTAGTTAAGTTAGTTGTGTGCTATATATATACATACCTATGTATATATTTTTTGCAACAAAAGAAGAAATAAATTTGTAACACACAAGCAGCACAAAATAAAAAAAGTAAGTAGTTGTAGTCGTCGTAGCAGTAAAAAGTGAATTGTAGTTTTTCTCATCTTTTTTTAGTAGCATGACCCAGTTGAAGGTTTTTTTTCTTCTCTCTCTCTCTCTCTCTCCAAAGGTTAGTAGATACCTCATCCTTGTCGTTTAGCTAAACTTACACACTATTGACTTGACTGACTGATTGTGAGAGTGGGTTTCTTTTCAGAAAAAAATGGATGGTGCACAGAAAAAAAAGTTGCTGTTGGTGGCTCATAGAAAGATTATAATAGACAGATAGAGAGTGCGAGAGAGAAAGGGAATGAGGTGTGCTTGAGAAGGTTGACGGATTTCTTTGTGTTTTTTTACGCGAGGGATTGTGCAAGGTTTTTTTTCTTTCTATATTTCTGTGTACCTCATTCAATATAAAGTGTATAATATGTAGAGGTAGGTAGTCTACATAATATATATGCATTTAAGTCTGTCAATCAAATAAAGTTGCATCTTTTACGTATTATCCCCATCTTTTTTTATAACGAAAAGAATAATAATTAGCTATTTATATATACCTACATATATTTAACGAGCAAGATCAATATAGAATAGAAGTATAGTTTGTTGAGAAGAAGTGAGAATAAAAAATAAATGTTTAAAAAATGAGGAAAGGTTGAAGATGGGAATGGTGTATAGGTATAATAGATATATAGTCAGTTGAAGGGTAAAGTTACATAGTAGTCTACTTACCTGATGACCTGCTTTAATATTACTATGTGGAGTGGAGTACTCCAAGTTTGGTTTCTTGGCTCATTGATTAAAAAGAAAAAGTGTTGTGTGTGTGTGTGAAGGCGGTCGGTGGTACCTTTTGCATCCCTATGCATTTCCATTATTACCCAGAGAGAGAGAGAGAGTTGGTCGATCAATAACATAAAAATGAAATGAAATGGGCAGATTGAAGGTTATAGTTAAGAAGTATGCATAATATATGGTACACATGTACTATAAAAACAGAGAGTGGAGTAGATATGTTATAGTCTAAATGAGAGGAGAAGTGAAATTGGAGGTACGAGGATAACTAACTTGTGTGCATGTGAGCGTGTGTGTGTGTGTGCTGATGGTGGTGAGGTGAATGTGTGGTGTGGTTTTAGTTTTGGTTTGCTACTGATTTTATTTTTCATCTCACAATTTTATTAGTACACTCACTCTCTCTCTCTCTCGTAAGTTTTCTCGTGCTGGTTTTTTTCCAGGTTAGTAAGAAAAAGAGAAAGCAATACCGCTGTTGGTCATGTTATTTTTTCTTGTTTAACTTGCTGACTGGATGATGGAACATGACACCACGCCACGCCATCGAGCACACTATACCACCACCGCCGCCGCCGCCACTACCAAAGAAATTATAAAAAATGCCTATTGGGATTGGAGTGCATGGAAAAGCATAATAATATTATTGATACGTGCATACAAACATTATCCAACTGTATATATGTAAATGTATGTCTGAATATACATAAATACATATTGTATAGTGATGGTGCTAGTAGAAGGTGGACGAACGGACGTGGACTTTTTGCTCTCAGAGCCGATCATTTTGATGATAGCGTAGACCAGAGCAGACCAGACCACCACCCATAACAACCTAACTACCATATCAAGTCAAGTCATGCCGGAACATAACATTATATACTTTTCTCTCTCTATCTTTCCTTCTCTCTCTCTTTCCATTCCTATTTTTCCTCCAGTACATGCAAGAAAAATAATAGGGTTTAGAAAGTACAAAACAAAAAAAGTACATGTAATATAAAAAGCATAGCCAACACTGTCGTAGTTGCCTCTTTTTCTTCTTTTTTTCCGCTTTCCTTTTTAGTATTTTGTCGGCTATTTTTTTAGTTTGTATTTATAGACTTACTTGACTGTTACACACCGGACCAGCACAGAAGAAAAAAAACAGACCTGACCAGGATAGTATATCATAGGAGGGAAAAAGCCAAAAAATGAAAAGAAAATACGATGAGCCGTGTCATATGATGACCGGATCGGCCCATGCATGCAATACTGCCATGCTGCTGAATGACTAAACTGCATGGCTGCTGGACTGACTGACCGAGTTTCCAAAGTTTTATATATTTTTTTTCTTTCCGACTCGCTCTCTGAACGACACAAAACTATACGGATAGCGAGAGAGAGAGAGATATATATTATGTTTGTACATTATTTTGTATTACTATTATTATTATTGCGAAATGCAATGCATGCATTTTGCTTTTATTTCTTTTGAGTACGCTAGTATTTTATTTCCATGAAATGAAACGTAGTTTATAAAATGGCATTTAAGTATACCTGTGTATACATAAGTTCAATATGTTCAGTTTTTGTGTATTCTTTTTTATTTCAGGTCATTTTAATGGTGGCATAAGAGGCCAGCCACAAAACAAGCCACCGACCCGTTCGATTTATTTTTGGAATGTGAATGGAATTCATTCCTCAGCTTGTTCCTCTTCGTCCCTTCTGTTCCCCATTCTTTTGGGACAGCAAAGAAGACGTCATCATGACCATACATTCACATCACCAAAACTCTTACGCTCTCCTCAACCATTTCAACTTTTGAACACAAAAAGAAAGTGAAGTGAACTAAAAAAAAGAAGAAAAAATACATTGAAAACATTTAGAATTTTTTCTTCTTCTTTACGTCTTGACAAAAAAAGGGTCAAATGCAAATAATTTTAGAGCAACTTTCATAATATTTGTTTTTCCTTACTCTTTTCCTGCATGGTAATAAACGTCTCTCACTTTTCAAATAAAAAACTAGTAAAAAAGAAGGTCAGTACTAGTCTACATGAAATAGGAATTGTAATACTAATATATTACTATTATTCTTGATCCTCTCACATTTTTCAAGAGTAACAAAGTTACACTTTACTTTACACGACCATCCCGAACAAAGAGAAAAAATAATAAATAATAATAATAATAATAAAACAAACAATATTTTTTATTACCGGACAAGTGCAGGGATAAATATCAACTTTTTCTCTGTATGTTTGTGCACATGTGTATTTGTGTCTATCTACAACAATAATAAAAAAAACTATATGTATCCATATAAAATATGATAATACAATATCAAGTATAATTTGATGATGAAATGGTTATAAGAGAGAGTATAACAATAGAACATAATAATAATAGACAGTCGATAAACCATAAAAAATGATTGTCGTTCCTCCTGCTTTTACAATCACAAATACAACAACTATTACAACCAATCGCACTACTACAGAAGCAGCAGCACCAAAAAATACATCAACAACAACTCAACGTGGAACTCGTGGAGAAACTTCAAAAGTCATCGAACACAAGTTATGCAGTTGTGTGAATACCACCACCACCAGCAATAAGTACTCATGTTGTTATTGTCGCCCTCCTCTTCTCCATCGCAGCAGCAACAGTAAGAGTAAGAGCAGCAGCCGTAGAAATAGTGCTATTATTATTATTGATGGTCATTACAGCTTTCCTTACAACACCAGCGACTCTTGCGAGTTTGACGACGTTGACGTCCACCATCTTCACAATCATCCTCCTACTCCTCATCCAATAATAAAAGAACATTGCAGTAGTAAAAGGAATAAAAAAATCCACGACGCAGTAACCCAACCAAACGATATCAACAACAAGAGGAGAAACAAAAAAGGGAAGCGAGGACAAATTCGGTGCAATCTGAACAACAAGTCAGCTTTTCAACAAGAAAGGGAGAAAAAAGTGCAACGGTTAGCTGCATCTTTACAAAAATAAATGCAATAAAATAAAAAGAAAAACAATCAAAACATTTTGCTTGAACAACAAGAAAAGTTGTTGTTGTAGTTATTGTTCCATTCTTCCAGTAATGAGCAATTTCTTTTACATTGTTGTAGTCACACTTGAAAGTTTGTTGACAAATCCATAATAAGTTGTTGAGGGCAGACAATAATAATCCCGAGTTGTCATAGAAATAACATAATAGCAGTTATAATAACAATAACAATAAAAAAATACGTTCATAAACACCACCTACAACACTCATCATCATCCTCATCATCACTGTTGATAAAACACTGAACACAAAGTAGTTTGTCTCCTTAATTGGTAACGTCAAGCAATCCTTGTTGGTTTTTTACTGGTAGCTCAGCAAAAAAAAACTTGGTTGCCGGTAGGAAAAAGGTGGTGGTATCGATACTCTACAAAGACCAGTTTCCCTTTTTCCTTCCCACTTTTCTTGTTTCTGGGTAAAAGACCGGGACAAGTATAGAATTACAAATATTCGCATTGCACTTTTTTCATTCTTATTGTCGCCGTTGGGATCAATAAAGAAATACACGAGTCCTGGTGATGGTGGTAGAGTGAGTGAAAAAAAAAGAAAAAAAAATAACTTGACAGGGAAAAGAGAAAGACTGTCAGCTTCAACGTCGTCGTAGCCGTCTCCTTTGTCATCATCATCAACAGCAAACAACAAAACAAGAAGAGTGAACACGACCAGCACAAAAAAAACACAACAACAATATCAGCTGTTTTTTTTCATTTTCTTTCTTGTTCTCTCGTCTTCGCTTTCTTCTGCTGGATGCTTTGCGCGTCTTCCTCTTGTTCCTTTTCAAGCAGAAAAAAAGTCATGTAGCTGCTTAGTGAACCGGATAATTTAAGAATCTTTTGAAGAAGCAGAAAATAACTTGTTTTTCTCCCAGCAAAAAAAAATTCTTTCTTGTCTCTGTTTTTTTCTTGCTCCTTGAATGAATGAATGAATGCGAATGAATAAAATGCAATGCATTCAACCATATAGTGTATCTATCTGCTGAACTTATTCTCTCAGAAAAAACACAAGTTGAAAAGAAACACACGCTATATATACACAATTTGCTATTACTACTCCTACAACAACAGCAGCACCAAGAAGTAGGCGCAGTGGAAAAAAAACAGGAACAAGAAGTGAGCAATCCAATCTAGCTCCTCTTGCGTATTTTATTTTATTTTTTGATTCCGATACTGCTTTAGTTCTTCATCACGTCGTCATCTTCTCTTTCTCTAACCAACCAACCGTTTCAACAATCATCGATCGAGTGAGAAAGTGGAAAAAAGAAGACGAAAAAACTCTTGAATTAAACAACAAGGGAGTCGAGTGGCAAGTGAAGAGAAAAAAAAGAAGGGGTAACAAGGTAAAAACACTTGAACCTTCTTTTTTTATTTTTTACGAAATTCGAATTTCTTTCATTTTTTTTGCAGAGCAGTGATGCATAAGGCAAATTACCAGATTGATATTCATCACATTTTCATTGCAATATTAATGGCATTTATATAATTAGTTATTGCATTTGTATAATTTTTTTTAAATTGAAAAAAAAATTAAATGGGAAAGAAATCTTCAAGGCTTAAAAAAACATGTATAAATCCATATGTGCAGACTTGTAAGCTTTGGTTGATGGTATAACACACATGTATACTCATAGAAACCGTTCTCATATCGCTTTACTTTCTCTTATACATCAGGAGTTTTTCCATTTCTCTTCTTCTCGTCCCTGTCTAGAGTGCAGTAGAAAGAGGGAGAGAGAGCTCAGAATAGAATCTAAATTCAATCCAGAAAGAAAATATGAAACTTTTTATTTAACCCAGCCAATCCAATCCAGCTTGTAGGAAAGAAAAACGAGTAAAAAGTGTATAACATGAACAACAAGAATATATACACAAGGACACAACACCAAATACCACTACCATCATCATCACTACGAATACACTAGCAACTAGCAAGTGAGACAGACTACTCTCTGGTAGGAGTAGGAGTAGTGGTACAAGTGGTGTTGTTGTGTTGACATGTATAGCAGCAGCAAAAGCAGGATTTTGAAGCAGAGGGAAACAAGACGAAGCAAAGCCCACAAATCTAAGAGATTATTCCGCACATTTAAACTTGGATCTGTTCAATTGTGATAAAGTAATTTTCAACGAACCAAAAACCAAGTTGAATGCATACATGGAAAACATGGTACTACTACTCACTCAAACATGCATTCACTTATTATTATTATTATTATTATAGCACACATACAGCACACAGTCAACTGTACATTATTATTACAATTTTCCTTTTTTCCCATTCTGGCAAAGATGACTACGACGAGGAAAGAAGTGAAAATTGGAAAACGTTTTCTTGTACTATTTAGCTCTCTTTATACGTCAGTACACAAAATGTAAAGGAAAAAAAGAACAAATAGGCATCGTTAACTTTGCTTACTTAGGTATTTTTTATTCTCATCTTTTCCACTTTTTCTTTTTATAACCCTTTTTCTCGAATGGAACATTACATAAGAGCTACAAAAGGAAAGAAAAGCATATGAAAAATTGTCATTTCAACAACAAAACATTTTCAGATGAGAAAAGTAATCATAATAATAACATCGGAAATATAAGAATCATAAATAGCAAGGATTGTAATATTCATTTTAAATTTTTCTTCTTCTTCCCTTTAAACTTATATCTTTCTCTCTCTTTACTTTTTTTCTTCAGTTTACAAAAAAAACTGTGTACATAAGTAATAAATTTATTCCATTACTTTCCTTGCGATTGTATTACTTTTAATACGACTTCAACACAAGATCTTGTTGAATTCTTTTATTATTTTTATTATTTGCGTAGGATGGGTGTTGTTGTTGCTGTTGTCGTGTGTATTTTGCTGGTGAAAAGTATTTAAGCTGTTGTTGTTGTTGGTGGTGAAAACTAAGCATATTCATGAGAAGAATGATCCATCAATTTTCTATGCAAACATCAGCCTCTACTACTACAACCACCACTAACGCCACAGCTATACATATTATACACCCTCCTACTCCTTCTACTACGCTGCATAAAAGTTTGAATAATTAATGAACATCTGCATCATCATGATCATCATCAGCCTCCTCTTCCTCCTCCCATGATCAACTTTCAAGATAAATAGGGATTGAGTTAAAAGATGGTGAAAATTCCAAAGCAACTTGGATAAATAAATAAGTAATTTGAAGACTGAGGAATGTGAAAGAAAAAGGGAAAGGATCAAATGTATACGTGATGATAGGGATCATCATCATCATCATCATATTTTCACGTTAAAAGCATTGTAATTTTTTTTTCTCGTCTTCCTGTGGGTGCATTCAATATGCATATTAGTTCATTTCAAATGCATATAACAGCGTCAACATTTTGTTTTTATTTTCCTTTGTTTTTGAATGAAGCTGACACTTCCCACTGTAGAATACTACTTTTGAAAGCATACAAAACAGCTGGCATTTATTCTCGTTTGCTCAAGGAAAACTAGGATTATTGCTCCTGTTGTTTTTTTATGCACGTATTTAGGTAGGTATATATATAGGTATATATTATATATTTATTATGTTGTTTGATTTTACATTTACAAGGGTGGGGTAACCGACCAACACAAAAACATCACAGGACCATTTCATTTCAGAGACGAAACCAAAATATGTGGTAATAATGATGATAAAACCCGGATTATACATTTTATTTTTTTGTAACCCTGCATACCAGGCCAGGATGTTTGCTAAAAACTTACTCTCTATCTCTCTCTTTCTCTTTGGTTCTATGTTTTTGTCGTCATCTCTGATCTGTTGGTTGGCTCATTCAAAATTGTGCAAAATATTCGCTCCCATGTATAGTAAAAGGTACATATAAAAAATGTTAGATAGGTAGTACAAGTGGTGGTGATGGCAACAGCGGAGTCGTTTAAATATTAAATGGGTTTCATTTATAATAAAGAAGAGAAAGAAAAGATGAGGATAGATAGCATAACGCATAACGTCTGCTGCTGGAATATGCATACAATATTTTCTCTCATGCTCTGTTAAATAAACCAATTTTCTTCAACGAATACCTATACCATAAATATATATATTTAGGTACACGGGAAAAATGATGGTTTATAAACGAAAGAGTCAAGTAGCGAGAAAAAAGTTGCTACACTGCTTTGTATTCTAAATCAATCAAATTAGTGTAGCAAATCATGGAATTATTTAGCGTAGCAAAAAAAAATTGGTATACCTACCTATTTTTTGCCAATACCCTACACAAAAAACTCCTTGTATAAATCAAGGTTAAGGTCAAAGCTTGCATGATAATTTATTATGAAAATGATAGCATGGAATATAGAGATGAAGACAAGCAGTCCATTTCCATAAAGCTGAATCACTGACTATTCAACTTTTGTAGTATACTCCTCTGCTTTCTCATTTCCCCGTATAACATTTTACATAATTCAGATATTCCCGCTGAACATGGTCAAATGAAAATGTAAGCAAAACTTTCACAATGGCCATACTACACACAAGTCATCTTTAACTTATGTACATATTAAAGTAATATATGTATATTATTTAGTATATTCATAGACAACCCGGGTGATGAAATGTGCAAAAAAAACAAAAAAACAAGAAGGCATGAATGGACAACAACTGTGTCACCACTACTTTCAATGCTATCACTAGTTATGCTGGTGTTACTATTGCTATTGTAATTGTTAAACTACTTGTCTAGTTGTTGTGACTTTTGTTTGTATTTTTTCGGGGAATTGTCTATTGTTTAAATAAATACTCTGCAGAGTCGACGAGTCAACACCAAATAATTTCAATATGAATGCAAACACCTTTTGTTTGTATTTTTTCGGGGAATTGTCTATTGTTTCTTTACCAGTTTGTATGTCGTTCATGACAAGTTCTACTGGTTTATATTTGCATGTATATAAATATATTATGTATAATGCATTAAATTGTATATTTATTTGGACTGCTCTGAATATTATATTGAACAAATTCTGATGACGATGATGGTAGACTAGTTGTTGTAGTGACAATGCTATTATTTATATTGATTATTTCTCTCGCTCCATTTCTTTTTTATATATATTTCAAGTCTACTCTTTAGCGACTTGTTCTGTTGCCCTGTGTGTGTAGTATAGTGCAATCGTCACAATAAGGTAACATATTTTTGTTTGGTTTGGTGAGTTTGAGATTCTTTAGACAATATTCATATCTTTGATAAATCTTTGAATGGATTTCTCGACCTCCTTCTTTACTCAACCAAACCACACTTACACACACACACACACATGAGAAAGAGCAGCAAAATGCAATATTTGTACACAAGGTACATATATGTATATCACAAAAGAAACCAACTACAACAAAAACAACAAAAAGAGAAAAAAATGTTTTTTATCCTTCTTTTCGACTGCTGGTCTCCAATTTTCTTCTGTGTTCTGTTGAAAATGTTGACTGTTCCGCCAGTAGTGTTTGTATGTGCTCCTGTGCTATACTGCTCAAGTGGACGATGAGGACATTTCCTACTTTTGAACATTGTACAAATGGCTCTACAGAGTAAATATTGGGAATAGAGATTGACCATGTGTGTGGGGGGCGAAGAGTTTTGTACAAGTTTTGTTTGTATGCCACAGCCATTTGGTTGTCGTCACCGTACAAAAAACCCTCAACCCATTTTGCTATTATTATTATTATTACATTTGTTAGGTAGTCTCCTGTTCAGTTGAATGAAAAAAATATCACATGATATAGAAACGTTACACGCTGTCGTCTGCGCTCTACATCCTGTGACGTTGTCAAAATGACCAACTTATTACTTCTTTTTCTATTCTCGAAAAAAAAAGAAAATAAATACTCTGCAGAGTCGACGAGTCAACACCAAATAATTTCAATATGAATGCAAACACACATACACACACACAAGCTAATATGCATGTGCAGACATGATTGTGATTTTTCACCAAGAAAAAAAAACATTTTCCGGCGTTTTCTTCGCCGTCAGAGAAACAGGAAAAGGTTGTTGTAAGTAGTAAAGTTGTAGTGGTCTCTCTGCTGTTAGCGATGATGATGATGATGCTACTGCTGCAAAAAGAGGAAATCTCTCTAGATGTGTACAAGGTTTGCTTCATTTATTACAAGTAAGTATGTGGCACACTTCATGCATACAAATATGACTTTCTCTTTACTTTCACCAGCCAGCCATCATGACATGGCATTGCAAGGCAAATATTAAAAAAAAATATGCCAGAAGTATGAGTTCGGTGTGGTTTGCTGCTGGTACTGCTGCTGATTCAGATACAATATTGTACGTGGCACATATAATATATATATTTATATATATACCTACCTCACATATATATCTATTTATTATCCCTGCGACTTTTTCTCCTTATAAAATGATAAACACAAAAGTGATGATAATGCCATATAAACTGTTAATAATACAGAAGGAAAAGTATAGTTATGTGTTTATATATACATTTGTGTAAAAAAGGATAAATTATATTGTGTGTATTATGTGTGTAATACAATTATATATTTTTCATGGATTTTCTGGAAAGAGGTGTACAACAACGGGGAAAAGATATATTGGCCATGCATGCATGACTACGTATGAATACTCATTTTTGTAGTTGTGAAGGTGATTCGACTTTGGCTTTTGACGGACCGTGACGATCATTATTATGTTGGATATATATATATATAATTCCTATGTACTTACATAAGAATACAAAATAGATAACATGGCCTTTTTCTAAAAAAAGATGATTTAAAAAAATAAAAGTGAGCAAAATAAAGAGAGGGTATTTTTAGAAAAAAGAGAAAAATGTAGTGGCAGTAGCCCGAATGGCAGACTGTGCAACTGACTATAGTCTTGCTCCTCTGCTCCTGCTCCCGTACACGACGAATTCCACCAAGAATTTGGCAATAAGTCATAGGAAAAGGCTATTTTAAAATTCCAGGCACATTCACCACCTCGTCGGCTGATGCTGCTAACTCTGTATACACCACATTATATAAGCATACCATACTTATTATTACATATACAAAAGGCACAAGACCACGAGAGAATCCCAGCAAGAGAAAAAGACGGAGCGATACATAAAAACAGATACATGGCCAGACATATGTATATACATGTAACTACTCTCAACCAAGTAGTGGTATAAATTTGCTTCTCTCTCTACAAAATGAGCAAACTGATGATTTCATTTCTTTTCCTCTTCTTCTTCTTCACAACAGGAAAATATATGGTATAGCTCTTTAGTCGTTTCCGTATTCTTCTTTTTTAAGTCAGTGTCGTGACACAACAGCTTATTTATATCTGTATAAAATTATCCTCTCCTCGTATGTGACTCTTGTTTATTTCTTTTTGAAAACAAGTCACAAAATAATATAATTGCAGAGTGGAATGTTTCTATACTATAAGTATATATACTACATATATATTTATTTTGTTCAAGTTAAACAACTTCACAACAAGAAATGGAAGAACATGAAGACGTAGCAGGAAAATAAAAAAAGAAAGAAGCGATGATCATACTCATCAGTCTTCTCTCTTCCTGTCATAGTTTTTGGATGTCCTTCTTTTTCATCATCATGATTATTCCAGTTGGGTTAATACTCTGAAAGAAAATCTCCAATGAAGAGAGAGAGACAAGATGAGCTGAGAGAGAGAGAGAGAGAGCTGTGCAACATGCAGAGTACATAAAAAATATACTCATTTACTTTTATTTTTTTTGTGCTATGGTCTCAGCTGCAAGTAAAAAAATAAAGATGTACGTATTTGTTTGCCTCATTTTCTAGAGAGAGTGAACCAATAGCAACATTGAAGTAGGCACTTTTACTTTTAAAAAATAAGACAAGGACACACTGGAAAGGATATATACTATATAATTTAGTTGTGATGATGATGCTGTAGCAAGAAAATGAGGAGACTACTTGTCATAGGCCAAAAGTTGCTCGAAAGCAGGGTTCCATATATTCCCAAATTTAAAACCCCTCGCATTTTAAGATTGTGCATCAGCTGAACTTAAAATATTCAGTTGCTTGAGTGAAGGAGAAAGAGGATGATGATGTGAAGATTATTACTATTATTTTCACAAAAAAGAATAAACAGAAAATATGTCTTTTTCGTACATATTTTTTTAAATCAACAGAAAAGATGTCTTTTCATACACATTTTTTTATACAAATTACGATAGTGACGATGATGTTGAATATTTTTGAGTAACATGTATGTACCCATGTCAATCTCTGTTTTAAAATGTACATGGCAGCAATAATAGTGAATAATAATAGTAATGCATAAAAAACATGTGTATGAAAGAAGACGGGCCAAGACACAAAAGTCACTTTTGCTTCCCTCTATGAAAATATCATGTCTTATATTTTCATTGACTCAAATTTTTTATTTCTAATGTTAAAACAGAAAGGGCAGTGTACAGAAGGGAAAAAAATGTAAAAAAAGTACCATGAACATTTTGAGTTGAAGTAGCAGTGTGTTACATTCACATCACCTCTTTATTTAAACTTTATTTTTTTTTAAACTGGTCGAGAGGCCCTTTTTCTGTAATTTGGCATTGGAACAAACTGTGAATATTACTATTTATTATATTGAATGTACATGGATATATAAATACGCACATATTATAAAAAATAGTGTAAAGAAATGAAATGGATGAATAACATAGTATTTTTTGATATTGCAAGGTAATAACAAATAATGCATGCATGTACCTAGGTACATGTATAATACATAAATAAATTGTATGTACGCGCAAATAAATATTTACGACATGGCTGAGGTGATGGTAGAAGGTGATAGGTTTTTTGGTGGTGTTTGGTTTGATGCACACATCATCCACACAGGGAAAAGTTGGCCAGGGAACAGTGATGATGATGACATAGTCATATTTGTGTTGATATGTGTGGTGATGGCAATGATGAGTGGCAACGACAGCAGTAGCGTAGTGAAAAGGAGAGCAGAGCAAGACCACAAGTTAATATTAATATTAGATGGCATAAGTAGACAGATTGTGAATGAAAAAGACGGGGGAGGCGAAGCGAGCTTATAGGAGGAGTAGCAATGGGAGTGATGATTATGATGACGATGGTAAAATAAGACGGTAAAAAAAGAAGATGCCGACTGTCGACATTGCCTTGAGAGAGAGAGAGGGGGAGATTGAAGAGGCGAGAGCTAAAAAGGAGAAAGTGCTTGTTTGGATGATGATGATGATGTTGAGGATGATGTGGAGAGAGAGAGAGAGAGAGAGAGAGAAGTAGTTCATCAATAAATAAACCAGAGCCAGACTTCACATCATCACTGCCATTATCATCGCCATCATCAAATTCTTGTTGACTGCATAATATTCATAATATGCGTCCTCCCTGAGCTGAACGAGTGAGTTAGTGTACTATGTGTGAATAGAGGCATGCTTCAAACCATACAACTTTTATTTTATAAAACAGCAGCATAGAAAATAAGCATGGGGAGAAGATTTGGAGAGGGGCCCCTTTTTTCTTCTCTTTTTTTCTTTCTCGCCATCAGTTTGGCTGCTGCTGCTAGCTTGTATTCATGCATCGTCATAATAAACATCATCGTGATCATCTTGAACGCATCCTCATCTTATTCCTTTTTTTTCTTGAGAGACGAAAACAAGAAGAGATCGAGATCCAGCTACTTTCACCCACTCTCTCTTTCTCTTATAGAAAAAGGGAACAGAGATGGAGATAGACGGAGAAAGAGAGAGAGAGAGTCACCGGTTTTTTATACATCTTCTCCCTTTTTTTAAAAGCTTTTTTCCCTTCCGTCTTTCACAACTTTGTGAGTGTTTGTGTCTGTGTGTGTGCTTTTCCACTTCTCCTTTTTTCATCTGGATTTGCATAATACTCTCTTCTAGATTCCATTTCAAGCCATCATCATCATCATCATCTCTCCATCATATTCTCCTCTTTTTTTCCTAGGTAAAGTACTAAGGTAACTCTATATAGAGATGTAAACTTGTAGGGATTTTTTTTGTAAAGGGATGACAACCATCATCATACATATAAATAACTAAAATATCCACCATGACATTACAATCTGTATATTATGTGGAGAGGCATATATTATAAAGCTATGTCGGGGCAAGATGATAAAAAAATCACTGAAAAAATGCTACTTAAGTCTACTCCTTTTTTCTCCCTAGTCTTTAAAAAAAATAAGGGAAAACTGCGAGCAGTCACTCATACCATACGACAAAACTACAACATTCTCATTCGTAGAGATTTGTAAAATATACATATATTTATGATGCATAGGTGTATTTATATACCAAAGAAAAGAAAGTAGGTATACGTCTCTGTATACTTTTATATGTCAACCCAAAAAAAGTTTGTGTGTTTTTTTAGACTTTTTAGCATGTATTTTTTATGAGGAGCATTTGTGGGATATGGTTCGCTGGAGATACATGTGTACTCTCGCACTCTCTCTCTCTATCCATATCCCATCCATCCTTGTGTGCATGACGGTAATAATGTCACTCTTATCCATTTTCCCTTGTAATAATACTATCAAAGTAAACTGATCGTCAAAGATGATGCATACAAAACAGCTCTCTCTCTCTTATCATATAACTCTTTTTTTGAATTAAAGGACGCATGGTTTTGTGTGCATGTCGTCATGCTCATCACCATAAAAAATGAAATAGGCTTTTAAAAAAATACACACACTTGGCTACGTTTTTCTATCTGTTTCTATCTCTCTCTCTATCTCGTAAGTAAGTATTCTATTTATAAAAGTTAAAGGAACAAACTGGCATGTTTTAACAAATTTTTTTTTGTCTAACTATCCATTTATCTATACACCCATCCATCTACTTTGTATATAGTTGGTTGAAGAAAGGGTTAATCCTTTGTAGTAGAGAAAACAGACTCTTTCGTTTCGTACTCAGATTCTAAAACTGATTTTGATGTACAAAATAGCTGAAACAGAGATGACTAATATAAAATATATGCTTTTTTGTTTACCCGACTTTATTTAAACAGCAAAGAAAAAAAGAATGTAGGAGTTTGTATACCTAGTTTACAAACAACAAACCATCCTTTCAATTTCATCATAAATACTCACATTACTTAAATATTACTCAAGCGAAATACATGTAAAAAAAACTTTAAAAAAAAACAAAGTTTGTTCTTTTCGAATGTTTATTTTTTTGCTTGAGATCAATTCTGAAATATACATGTAAAAGTAAGGCATACATATATCAACAAGATCAGATGACGGTTGAAGAAGAAGAAGAAAAATTCATGACATATTTTGTACTTAAAAAAACATTATTATGCATCATGTGCTTAAAAATTACAAATTTACATTGACGACGACGTTGACGACCATGTTTCGTTTTTTTAACTTGAAAGCTGTTTTATCTTCTTCAACTTTCCCTCGTTTTTTCTATGACTATCTGTTTTAAATGGCAAATGATGACAAGGGATGTGATGTGATGGGATGATGATTGATAACCATAAATGTAAACCCTCTGCTTATGCTTTTACTTTAAAAAAAGGAAAGAGTATTTTTTCCACTTCTTTTCTTACAAGAGTTAAATGCAAAAGAGGCCGTTGGTGAAAGCATTTATTTATTTTTGTTTCTTTTTTTCAAATGTTCCATTTACATATTCTTTTTTCTCTAGCTGTTTATTCTATTTGAGCAAAAAAAAATGTAGAAGCGGCAGGAGCAGAAAGGAAAAAATGTATACATATTTTTTGAAAATGGCATCTTGTTGTCTGGTTTTGTAGTACAACAACACCGCTTCCATTTTAACAGGGAGATTTCGCAGAAAAAAAATATGCGTACTTTTGTACTTCTTCCTTTTTGGTTTCCTTTGATGTTGGGATGATGACGATGAGAATAATCATGAAAAACGGAGAGAGAGGAAAACAGGAACACGGAAGGGACATTTCTACAAGAAAAATATATACACATATAGCGCCATACACAAAAAATGCTATACAACCTTTGTTACAAGAAAGAAAGAAAAAAACTGTTGGACGTGCAGAAAAAAAGCATGTTGGAATTGCGCTGCTGCCTGTGTATATGTGTATAATGTTGCATATGCGTGGCTTATGATCATAAAACACGGGAGTACAGAAAAAAATAGGAAAATACAGAAGAATTTTTTGTGTACATTCCCTTGAGCATTATTTTTTGTATACTTTTTTTGCTCCTTGTTCCTGTTTTCTTGTGAATAATAAAATGGGAATGGTGAAAAGTATAGTTATGTGACGAAACAATTCATCTTCATTCTGCCACACTTGCCAAACCAACCTCCTCATATTTCTCATTTAATTTTATATTCTACCCATTTTTTTTCTTTTGAGGTTGTTTGCTGTTTGCTTCCTCTCTTTCAGTCTTGTTACTCGTTGGTTATTAAGCGTTAATTTTTTTGTATACACTTTGTATACTAAATCGGAAAAGCATACTAAACTGCCGAGAAGATTGAAACAGGATTTTTTTTCTTTTCTTTTTTAAATTTAATTAGCCTATTTTAAAAGCTTACTCAGGAGAAGTGGTGGGATGATAGTTTATTAGCAAGTCATATAGTTAATAGGTATTTGTAATCTAAAGTGGCATATTTTATTATCGTCACCGTCATCATCACCTATTTAGCAGCAGCAGTGGTGGTGGCACAATTACTTGGCTTGTTTCTACGAGTACCCTGTGTCTACTCAGCTATTGTTCATGTTATTTATGCGTGATCATAAGTATAATATAAAGTATGTAATTCAGCGGAAAATGCGATATGTTTTGGTTGGTTGTTCGTTCGTGTGCTGCTGTTCATCTCTCTCTCTCTCTCTGCTTCTGGCATTTGTTGATGGTGTGTTTGTGCTGCTTCTGCTGCTCGTACTTTTGGCGCTGCTGCTATGCCGCTATACTTACTAAACTACTTGTTCGTGATCCTGATGGCGATTATTAGTAAATGAATAGGAAAAGTGATGATGACGATGAATTGGTTGCTCTTCTCTACGTATATTCCACAAGGAGAAAATGATTCTGCCTTTCGGAAAGTAATTAATCGCATCTTTGCTATGGTGCGACCCGTCGTATTTCATTGTCACTTGCCACCAGCGCGTCCCTTCTCTAAATATGCAAATATCCGCAATAAATAATTCACAGAAGAGAGAGAGAGAGAGAAAGTGCGAGATTTTCATCTTTTACTTTACCAGTTACAAAAATAATGTGTGGGTAGTAGTGAATAGCAGTGGATGATTATGATGATCACGTCGTACATTTTATATTAATTTACATGAATCTAATGTCAAGCAAAGCATTCAAGGAGAAAAAAGAAGGAGAAAAAAAATCCGATGACGTGCGTTGCCAACTTTCCATGTGAATCGAAAGGAGAGAGAGACAGGGAGAGAGAAAAACAGTCTTCAAGCTAAAAATGCTTTCACATATATATATTTTTTCCTTTCCACTTTGTGTAGTGATGTGCATTGTCATGTCTTTTATAAAATATGCAAGATATTTTTTTCTTCTACCATTTGACTACTCTTGAGCAGAATAACATATAAATATATTTATGTATACCAAAATATATATCATGATGACTATTACCACGACGACTACTACTACCGCCCATTCAAAAGAGTGGGATTTCAATTAGCGTCATTTGACTTGAATGAAGTCTCCTCTTCTTTTCCAGGCTGATTGTGTGTGCGTGCACCCACTCCCAAAAGTCATCATTATCATTGCCATCATCATCATAATCATCATCAGTAACAGCAGCGTCGTGACCAACGGGGAAAAAATTGTAAAAGGAAAAAAGGGGGATTTTTTTATTCTCTCGTTGTGTGTTTACGTGAAGGAGTTGATTGTCACTTCATTTTTCTCTCTTGATGATATCATCTCCTCTTTCCCTCCATCATATTTCCTATAAGTTGCTATATAATTTTACCCCTCTCTTCTCCACATTATACACATGAACATCATGCTAATAGCTTTAGTGTGAATATGTCATGTGTATGCATATATTGTACAAACAAGCTTAAAAAAAGGATAGAGAGAGAGAAGAATATTATCCTTGTTTTACTTCCAGTTGATGATGATGGCAATGATGGCACCGTGGTGGTCGTCGCAAACGCAATAAGAAACAGGAGGGTGGCATCCACCACCATCACAACCAACTTTGCAGTTCACATTTCACGACATTTTATTTAGTTTCCTTGTTTTTCTTCCTCCTTCCCAGTACTCCATGCCAATGTGACATGAAACTATATTAACTTGAAGCATTCTACATAATATAGGTATGTATATATCCGTATATATATGTATATGTACCTACTATATAGGTATATGTGTTGTATATACTTATCCATATACTGGTTTGCTAACCAACAACAGCAGCACCAGCGGGCACACATATTTAATATCCATTTATAATAATAATAACGACAAAGGAAGGAGGGCGAGGCAGTTCTTCATTATTACATTTTCCTTTTTTTTCGTCCTCCGCGTGTGACTGATTGTGAGTTTGCCACCCAACCGAACACGAAAAAGAAAACAGAGAAAGAGACATGAAATATATATTCCACAACAACAACCATCACCATATCACGCAGCAACATTGACTTTCTAAATAGCATCACCGCACACACCACCACCAAGAAATATGCATATACTACACTATACACACAGTACTGTTGTGAATATGCAAGTCTATAAGCATAAGAAAATCATCTCCCCCATATTTTTCCATTTTTCGTGTGGTGATAGTCATGATGATGATGATGATGACGACGAGAACGACGAGGATGGTGTCA
>JAITYZ010002021.1:0-23207 GCA_027744595.1 Paronellides praefectus
TGTTTGTAAATAATGTGCCGCAACTCACGACAATGCCTCTTATATATCAAAAATGTATACCTATATGTTTTCTTGTTTTCTCATTCTTTCATCTTTATTTGCACTAGTGTGTCTAGATTTTATTCTTCGCCATCACATCTCTCTTGTTGCTCTGCTTGTCACTTGTCCCAATAAGTCTAATTATTATGAAACGTAATATAACGTCGTACATTACACAAGCTTGCTCCATGATTCCATCCGTATATTTTCGTCAAACTCGATTGAGTTTTCTCTTTTCTCACGCACAAAATTCCATATACCATTTTAATATGCCTATATACGATCGTAACAACGCAGCAGACTACAACACAACTCTCGCTTGTTACTTTAAAACAAAATCAAAACTACGCAAATTGCGAGGCATTGTTGTTTGGATAAGTGCCTAGTTTGTTGGAACTTGCTATAAATGTGTAAACGAGAGTTTCAACGGAAACTGTCACATTGTTCATTCAAAGATGTTGCGCATCTTCAAGACAGAAATTGAAGACGTTGTTTCCATTCTCAATCTCAATTCTGGTCGAAAATATTTTTTTTTACTAAAATGTTAGTGACAAGTTCAACATCTTTGACTTCAATATGGATACAAATCCAACACATAAAAATCTCTAGATTTTCTTTAATTTATACTATAACATGCTTTCGATGAGTACCCCTATTTAATAGCTATATTCTAAATGAAATGCGTAAATTATTAAAATGGCAGGAGAAGCACCTTTGTGATTTTGCATGCTTTTGTTAATCACTAAGAGGTTTGGAACGAGGTATTAGTAATACCGCGTTACACGACATAATAGGATTTAAAAAATTCATACTCCTTCTTTTTCTCCATCCTACCCGGGGTGAACCTAACCGAGCTAAACTCCTAATAAATGAATGTAGGTGGTATTTACATTTGTATGTATGCTTTTACATGTTCAAGTTAGCGAGTAGAAAGATAAAAAGCACGGAAAGGAGGAGTAAGAAAGAACTACATTTTTTATCCAGACACCAGAGTTTTGACAGCAGGTATATCCATTCTGCAGACGATGGTATTGTATAAAAATGTAATAATAATATAGTAAAAAGAGTATGAAAGAACCGCTTCCGCTTGATGCAATTGTTAAGAAAGCGATGTAAATAGGTAATAAAATATCGATCTCCACTAACTTGGGTTGTTTCTTGCTACATTTTCCTCCTTTATTAGTATGCATTCTTGTTCTGCTTACTCCGTTCATCTGGGGACGCTTATACTTGTCATCCTTTCATTTTATTCAAATTAAAACAAGTGGCTCAAAAACCAGATGGAAGGCTTTGTAATAATAGGAATTTCTGAAAGGCCACGGAACGGAAATTCCAGTTTGCACGCAGGTATCGTCAAAATTGCTATCATCTATAATTTTCTTATTCAACTTTGACTTTGTTTGAATTTTAAAAACAAACCCACTTATTTGCCTTTTTCTAACTCGTTATGGTATGGTTATGGTGGTATAATATTTGTGAAAACATTTATGAATTTTAAATGGATGTTTTGATTAAATTTGCAAAATTGGCCATAAAGAAGGACTTGGATCTATAAAAAATGTTGTTTGAAAAATGTACCTTGTTATTAAATTTCAAAAAAAGTAGTTAAAATCCACTGACATTTGAAAATTGACTGGCCTAAATCGAATGACCATGACCCTATCTAATCATGACCGTTAACCTCAACTTCATCAAAAGTATAACGTAATTTAAAAAATTCTCTGCGTATCCCTCTCTATATTTGCAGAGTCTATTATTCATTGATTTCAGGCGGTGAAACGTGAACTATCGCATAACAAGCTACGTTGTAAAATACAATAACATTCTACCAAAAACATCCAAAAGGTGTTAATATAAAATATTTTGCTAATATTGTCACGTTATTATTACATTTCATAAAGGAAAAACACGTACATTATCTTCATCTGGTATGAGGGGGTCTTTTTTGTTGTTGGAACGTTTATTATTGTATATTGGAGCAGAATGGTTAAAAAGTGCTTTTGGTACGCTGCGTTGTTGGCTCTGGGAATACGTGCAAACCAGTTTCTTTTTATGAAAAAACGGGATCCGTTCTTCATAAAATGAAACTCGGAAAACGCGCAAATCAACAAACCAAGTAAAGATTTCCGTGCTATTCAATTTACTGTCCTTTGTTTTCGAGTTATGCTTATGTACGGTCCCCTAGAGAGGCAAATACATATTAAATGAAAAAAGTTCGCGTTACATGGTCGGGCTGCCATGTACAATGCAATAAATGGACGCACACATAAAACTTGTTACTTTTCTGTTTGTTTGAGTTGGTTGTAAACACTGAAAATACTGGAATAAAGATAAACATATCGCTTGGAAAAGTCTTGAAATATATGTGATAGTTGACGTCGGTACATGTTTCCAAGCTATTGTACTTCAATTGAGTAGTCGTCGTCGTCAACGATGAAAATTTACGTAGCCATGCCCGCGCTCTAATCCATCCAAATGCAACAAGAGAAAGCTGAGTGGGTTGAGATCAGGCTTGACTTGAACTCCAGATTTTGCGATTTGAATTGAACTAAAGTCCTAGCACTTTGAGCTTGCGCATTTGGTGGTATCAAATAATAGGTGTTTATTTAATGAATTCAAAAGCTTTCTGGTTCAATGCATTTCATTCCAACTATTGCTTTCAAATTCATCGATCAATGACCGTTTCGCTTTTAACTAAAAACTAAACGAGTATTTAAGAAATGATGAAACAAATGATTTGACAAAATGATCGTGTAAATTTGTATTATTATTGGCTTGTTAGTGTGTGGTTGTGGTGTGAAAACTTGAAAATTGACTTAAAAAGCCATTGTGGTATTGTGGTTTTTTGCTATGGTGTGGTCTAAGTAGTCAAATACTGTATAGTAGTGTGGTCCAACTGCTTATGCACTGTGGGGTTTTGGTGTGGTCTGTGGACATGTTCTATATCAGGCTTACACTATTTAACCCTTCAAATAGCAGCCCAAAATTTCTGCTGGCATGGTATTGTTTTCATTATATATGTAATTCTCTCTGTACATAGGTTTGGCAACCTTCACAATATTCATTCATGATTCATGAATTTTATTAGCATATTAGCAATAAGTATCATCACAAGACAGCATAGCCATGTTGCCAGACAACACAGGGAAATAACGCACCTTCAGCCAGACAAGATAGGGAAACCGCAGTTTGGGGCACAGTTTTTTAATGCATGTAAATCGCCATTTAATTCTGTACATTTTGATGTATACACTTAAGGGTATACATACAGGTAACATGTGAAAATTTATCGAACAAAGCGGCATGCAAAACTGGTACTTTTATTAATAACAGTAAGGTTTTATGTAATATTCGATGAATACTTTCATTCATTCCAATAAAATACAGTTTGAAACTAGGGCTTTTTGATGAAATATTAGTCATCACTCATCACCAATTTGGTTGAATTTACGAAAATATCATACATAATACAAGCCAATACAAACAATACAGTTTCAAAAGCCTTTTTTGTTTTTCAGCATGCCTGGGAATGTTGTTTTTGCGCTGTTTCTCTTTCTTGTCTGGCAGAGGGTGCGTTACTCCCTGTGTTGTCTGGAAACATGAGAGTTATTTCGTTTTCAGGCCACAGCAGCGATCTGTAATGCCATCGAATCTTGTTTTTTTAAATTTTTTTCTTCAAAATATAAATTACCTAGGTACTGTATGCGGGCAGATAGCACTGCTCCCTTACTCCTTCATATCACCAAGGAAACACTATTAGCTTCGTTGTAAAAAGTAGTATTTTCATTGGAAATGAAAAGTAGAAAACTTTTGGAAAGTAAAGCGAAAGCGCCAGAATTTTCCCTGAGAAGCTGCTGTCTGTCACTGCGGCTACGTCAGCTGGGTCGACTGAGTAAGTACTTTTATATTTGTTTGAGAAAAGTTAACTGACTAACTAAAAACATTCATTAGATGAAAGAGGACGGAAACTGAAAAACAAGTTGGTCTTCATGACAGCTGCATTACGTACGGCTGCTCATGATGTGGCATTACGTATATGCACTCAAGCAGTGCAGGCAGAAGCAAAAGCAAATTGCTTTGCTTTTTGATTTTTTGGCCAAAAGCATCTTATTTTTACCCTGCTTTTTTGCTATTTTGGGGCACATTGAAACTACAAGCTGTTGAAATATTGTGGACCCGTGTCCAACAACTGACTATAATCTTGTATGCACCAAAGAAATATGCCTCCGAAGTGTATCATAGCCCCAACGAACACACCAAATATTATGTAAAAGAACTAAATGTGTCCATATGAATGCAAATTTAAATGTTCACGATCAAAAAAGCAAAAAGCAATAAAGCAAATGTTTTTTCTCAAAGAAGCGCTTTTTTGCCTACACTGCACTCAAGTGACTAAAGAGTCAGTGTGTAGAGAGAAAGCCAGTGTGTGAAAGTCGTTGAGTCACTGTCAACTTTTACAATTTCAATATCATACTACAACCTACCTGTCTTTGTCCATTTGTCACATTCCCCGTCTCTTCTCATCTAAATATTATTGAAAATTTGTAAAAACTGCTTTCATGTATAATTCATGGTTACCTTATTACCGCATCGCATCTCTTTTCCGCAATGTTTTTACGTTTTTGCGAAAATTAAACATTGTATATGGGTTACCACATCCATCAGCTATACTACACACGCAAAATTAAGTACTGAAGTAGTTACATTGAAGGCTGTTAGTCAGGGGTTCACGGACAAAGCATTCTCGTAACCACCGTCTTCCAAAAACACACAGCGCTCGCCGTCCGGTCCGACTATCTAACTTTTCATTTTCAACCTCTGTCAGAAGCCCATGATTCTTGCAGTGGTGGTAGAGGATAAATGGGGAACACTGACGGTATTACACCGTAAGTGCCCGACCAAAATGCATCACTACGTAATTTTAATAAAGTCAGCACTACAGTAATACAAAGCACTAGGAGCTATTCCATTCTGAGGTGCTATAAATATTTCAATGCTTCGAGGAGATCTACTCAGTTGACTAGACTCAAGACTTGAAAAATGTGTGCCAAAAGCAAGACAAGCCGCGTCAGACACTCTTATTTTTTATTCGCGTCGTAACTCGTGGTTGTAGTTTTAATTACATACTTACTTTCAGGGGTGTTGAAAATCAAATCACTTAAAATATTTTTTTTAAATCATCATAATCACCAAAATTATGATTTTCAAGTTTGGAGTGATTTCGATTTTGTGATTTAAAATCATTTGTGTCGACAGATTGATTTAAAACCATACAACAAAATCAAAAATCATTTAAGGAAAAAATAAAACTAAAAATGCAGAGCAGTGCAGTAAAGAAGGAAAAAAATATAAGCCTTAGCCTTACAACTTAGATTAAAAGTTGGATTTGGACTGGACATAAATATTTTGCAATTGAGTGAGCATTTTTCTCGGGTTTTAGAGCTATTTATTTTTTGCTTTCCATGTCAGTCGTCAGTTTTGGTATTACAGTTTGTTTTAATACATTTTTACCACGATTTTATTGGTTTGAATAATGAATATTCATAACTACCTATTATTTATTACAGCAAATTTGAATACATTAATGTCTTCAATGCATTTTACCTTGTTGATTTTGAGTATTTGAAATCAATGATTTTGTTTTGTGATTTTGATTTTCCAAAACGAATGATTTCAACATCCCTGCGTACTCTACTATACACTTACTATACTGTCAACGTCAGTTTACTATATAAATCACTCCATTAAAATATTTTTGCGAGTTGAAGACTGCTTCGTATACTGTACTTCACGAACCTAACCTATAGTTTAGGTCCTATACACATCCTCGTTCCTAGAACACAACATCTTATTCTTGCGTAGTTGATGCAAACAAAGGACTTTTATTAATGAGAAAAATGTGAGCATTAGTTTGGATAGGACGAAACATCAGTGGTCGGGGTGATGATGTAAAATGGTAGAATAAATTAAAATTGATTAATAACATGTATTAAATTATGCCTTAAAAAGTTGGATTATACAAAGGTGTTAAGGAGTTTGTAGAGTTCAACAGCATATTAAAATGTCATTTTAGTTATTTTACACCAATCCTTTATGCAAATGAAGAAGGATTTCATTACATTACATGGCGGTTGCGAGCAGCGGAGAGAAGGATTTTTGAGTTAAAAATTCCACAGCAGGGTACCAAACTTACCAAGTTGAATGTAAGCCAAAAACAAAAGGAAAAAAATGTGAGAAAATGAATAGTTATGCACTACATTATTCATGTGCAGTGAATTACGCTTCGTTATGAATAGATTATACTTCTCTGGTAGCACAGCGGATGAATTTCTCGAGTGTGTACTCTATGTTCACAGATGAAATCTGAAATACTATGAAAATTTAATTAAGTGGGAAATTACAGAAACTCTTGCCGCAAGAGTCTTGCGAATGAACTTTCACAAGTGGTCTTGAATGAGGAAAGGAATGATTAAAAGACATGATTATGATTATGCAAAAAAACATTTTGTTTGTTGAGCATGTGAAAAATACTATTACAACCTTTCATTCTTTTGTTCACAAATTATTACACCGAAAAATACGAATTAAATATTGCAGATAAAATCGTAATTTTTGTTTATTCCCTCACTTTTTTTAAATTAACCATAAAATTGGGATTTTTAATTGAATGTGTTGAGTAAAAAGTTGTTAAATATGGGATTTATGAGTGTATGAAAGCGCAAGGAAACATTGAATTACAATCTTTCTAATTCAACTCGGAAGCAGGTTTGTGTGTCCAATAGAAACTCTTTTATTGAATGTACAAAAATGATGTTCTATAGAAACAAAATGATTCTCGTCCATTCAGCTTCAGCTCTATTCTTTAAAAAAAAAATGTCCGAAATCATGTATACCTATCATGCAGCCGTTGTGAATGAGTGAGAAAAAATGGCAGTTTAGTTTGTATTTCTGCTGCTTTCAATTGTGTCTCCTCGCCTTTGTTTTTGATTTATCTATAAAAATGCTTGCAATGACTATAATCTACTCACATGAAAGATAGCTCTTAAAAAAGCGATGGTAACTAAAAATAGGGCATCCTGACTATCCTCAGCTTTTGTGCACTGTCCCATGTTATATCTTTTAAACTCAAAACAACGACGCTCATAATAATTTGTGCATCAAACGTCAGGCCACCACCGCTACCGCACCCGTAGTAATAATCCATATTCACTGCCTCTTCTTTTATACTCTTTTCATTAAAAACGAAATAACTATTATCGTACACACGCACGCACATTATGCAAATGCGCAAAAAAATACCATCTCCATTTCGCAATAAAAAACTTGAAAATGTAAAATAATGACTCAGCTAGACGGCGATGACACCATACAGCTCACAGAGCGACGGATGGGACGGAGATTAAAGCAGCGTACTGAAAACCTCACCTTAACAAATTTTAAAGCCTAAGCTGTCTGGCTTTTTTTGTCTCCTTCCTCCGTCATCATCATTCTGTCTTCAATTTAGCTGACATGCACTAAAATATGACGAGTTGTTGCCAGTTCGTCTTGTAAACTAAACTAGCTAACAATCAGAAGCGGGATCGTAATAAAAGAGCGTTCTTCGTCTCAGGAGCGGATTTACCGTTGGAGTCGCGTTGTAGAAATGTCGTACTTTCTGTTTCCCATATAATTTTTGCACTGATAATGGTGCCTGCGGTTGTTGAACGTGTAGTAGCTGAATATATTATCATTATGGTAATGCACTAAAAGTTATTACATCGCAAAACTGTAAAGATGTAAAACTGCGACGTAACCTCAAGACAGGATGGTTGAAAAAGGATATAGGCAGGGAATCATTCTCCTGTGCATCGATTTTTGACGCATTTCAAGATGGCAAGAAGGCATAATATACAACTCATGAAAACTTCCATCAAAAATGAAAACCAAAAAGGAAATTCCCCTTTACTCCATAATATTACACTTACAAAATGTACACATGGCACGGCAAACTGAATACAGAAACACAAACTTGCAAGTAAAACGACGAGAAAGAGGTTGGTGCTACGGGATTCGAGAGAAAAAATAAAACTGGAAGATTTAGGGAAAATACAGTCTAGAAATCGTACTGAATTCAGTACGATCAGAAAAAAAGAATGCAAAATTTCTTTAAATGGAGGTTTATAAAAATAGTGAAGGGGCAATGTAAATTTTTTATTTTCGAAAAATTAAATAAAGCTGGCTGACATGTAGCTTAGGATACGCAAAAAAAGGTTCACAAATAAAAAATATATTATATTTTTAGGGTTCGATGTTTTAGGTGTGCGCACAGAAATGCGTAGGATTTGTAGACTGAAAGTAAAATGTGGTTATCGTCGTTAAATTCTTTTTGAAATACGTGTAGTATGCAGAGAGATCATACAAATAAAATAACTCTTGTCAAAACAAATGTTGGAAAACATGTTGAAAAATAGAGAGATCCAGCAGTATACTTGTTGAACGTTTACAATACACATACAACAAGACCGCTGCAGGATTCCAATTTGGAATTTCCAACCCAACTTTTACTTGTTATTTTTTTTTTAAATGCAAAGTGCACCATAACAAAAGAGACTACAATAAACCATATATTAAAACTGCCTGGCGAATAACGTTTCTGATCTTGCAAGCATTATGTTACTCACAGTTTCGATTGAGGCATTACATGACAAGTCATAGTAGAATTAAAATTATTTTTTCCTTCCCCCGGGGAATGACCTGTTGACCTGGTTTTGAACTTGAGCGAGATAAGATCCTATAAGGTATCCATTACCGAAAACAGAATTTAAAAGTGCGTAACCGTTTTCGAGTTATCGCACATCAAAATTTGTTGGCTGACTATANGAGGAAGGTTCTGAGCATGAGTCATCAGGATATAAACGTGTGTATGTAAGTGGAAATGGAGTATCTGAAATTGATAATATTAAAATGGATTTAGGTACACAACAGCGAGAAACAAAACATGAAAGGAGAAAATGTTTATCTTTTATCGCTCCTACCAGAATGGATTGACTGAATCATAAAAATAATAGTATCTCATTTCAATAAGTATTTCGGAAATTTTCATATCCGGTTTGTCAATTGTCACTCATTCATCCTTACAAAAAAAATCACCGCCAAAAGTTCTCGTTAAGTTGTCATGCCAATTTGTATGAAATATCCGCTGGCATTCGTTTTCCACCTCATTCAGAACAACAGGAAAAGAGCATGCATGTGCCAACTGACAATTTAGCCGAGAATAATAATAATACCGGTGACAACTGACACGACAGATTACTGATTACCTACTTGCTTTTCCCTGACTACAAAAGAGATCCTGTGTATCGCGGTGGCATCTTCCTGGCACATCTCTTCTCTGTCACCAACATTCTTTCAATAAAATTGCTCACGTGTGCACCTGACTCTTTTCTCGTATTCCATACAAATCCACTCCATATTATCATTCATGACTATCTACGACTTATCTTGTTTTCCGTGTAATCAATCGAATAATCTTTTTTTTGTATAATGAAAATCTCATCTTTTTCCCCTAGAAATAAAAATGTTGCCGATTGTTGCAAAAATTGACTTGGACCTCTCATAGTCATCACCATCACCATCACCTTTCAAAGTCAGTTACCTTGCCGTGCTGTATAAAACCATTTTCCCTTTACAAAAAACCACCTCAGTTCTCTTATCCATTAGTCGACTCGACTTATCTATTGGACATTACACGTACACCTATATTATTATTATTATTATTATTATTATCTTGTGTCTTTGAAGGATCTCTTTTCCATCCATCCATTTAACTGGGAATTTTATTTCTTACACCCTTTTCATTTCATCTACCTATTTACTTCTTCTGTTATTCCTTTTGTGTAGAGTGTAGAGGATGCGTTTCACCATTGTAAAATCTACACAGTTTGTATTTGTCTGGTTTGAGAGTGCGAGTGAGCTGAGTGCATTACACAGATTCCACTTTCCTTCTTACTTTACTCATTATTACACCAGCAGCAACTCGTCCGGTGAAAAAGAAAAATGATCCACTCTATCTCGCTCCTACACTTTTCACACACAAGTCACAAGGCAAGAAGTAGTTGTAGGATTTTCTCCTTTTTCCGGTTTCTTCTTATTCTCTTCTCTGTGAACGTAGCCAGCAGATTGTGAGTTGTCTTGACTGCAAAAATAGAAGAAAAGATTGCTCCTACTCTCTGCTTGTTTCCTACTACTCTCACCATTACTGATTCTCTCCTCGTGTGTTTTTTTACATGATTAGTATCTCCGAGAGAGCTTTGTAACAACAAAAAATACTTCATGTACGGATAGTACACAAGCAACCTTTTTTAAGTCGAGTTGTGAATGTCCCGAAGGAGCAAAGCAGAAAAAAGGTGGAGAACTGCTGGTGCTGCTGGAGAAAATTTTGTGCATTCATTTTCACTCCTTTTAACAAGTCCAAGTCATCTTGATGAAACCGGGGAATAGGGAATAGGCTTCAAACTTAAAAGAAAAAGAATGCATAAGTTAGTGAAAGCGAAGGAAAAGAACCATCTTCCACGACACCACTTCCGGTTTTGTATACTTTTTCACATGGAACAATTTAAAGTTAAAGTTAGATAGGGTGGTAAAATGGAAGTTGAATAAATGAGTGAATGCGACTGCAATGCACCAAAAGAAGATGGTAGAATGCATTTATTTGAACATGAGACAAATTCCAGGTGAATTACAGATATATTTGTAATGTGGCATTTTGTGTCTTTTTTCTATCCCATCCCACCCACTAGTTGGCAAACAGTTGGAAACCAGCAGAGCCAAATAGATTAGCATCTTATCAATTGCTATCCTTATGACTTTACCACTAAAACCATTCATTTTGTATTCCCTCTGTCTGTCGGCCTTCCCCATCTTGTTTTTACTTTCATTCCCCCTTCTTTTCCAAGTTTCAAGAAATAACCGATAAATAGATTATCTACCTTCATGAATCATCATCATCATGAGGATCGTCATGAAATGGTAAGAATAAGAAGGAGGATCAAACACAAATCTACTACATCCAAGTATAAAATTAATGGAATGTTTTGGCAATTTTTTGGAAATGCTTTCAGACTTGAAACGCACATACGGTTCGTTAAAAATTCATTGTGTCAAGCCTTGAATGTGTTAGCAGCAAAAACAGAAGAAAACAAACAGATTATATGTATTATTTTACGAATTCATGGCCATGAACGACCGCCAACCACCAAACAAAAATTTCCAATAGAACCAAGGCAAGAATTTTGCGATTGCAATGAACAAGCAGATAAAAAGGAGCAAAATGAGTTGATGACAGGGATCATGAAGGGAATAAATGAAAATGGTGAAATGGCCTATCAAAATAAGGATGGTAGATAAGAAGCATAGATGCCTACTCATATTACAGCGACTACGCAGTAAATTGCAAACATTATTATCCGCTTGTTTGCCTTTTTCATTTCATCAAAAATGTGTTTTTGGTGCCAGAGACGCTGATCCAATTTCTACGTTTTTACAACAGCGTTCATACCAAACCATCTTTGTTAAATAGGAATACAAACAAATAGGTAGATAGATATGAAACTATTTTTAATCACATTATCGGATTTAATCTCAACTAAAATATGTACGCAAATGTGACGCCAAATATGAACGTTGCCATAAGTAAACTCCAGCGGTAGATCCGGTTCATCACATATCTATTCCCGAGTATATTTTTTCTAAACTCTCTTTCACATCTTGTCTGTTTGTTTTCGTTCTGAACTTTGATCCGCCTTCCCATTTATCTTCCGCTCTGTGTGGGCTTCTATTGGATTGCCGTAGGTAATTTTTTATACGGCTCCACGTCTACATCAATTTTGTTCATTTTCTTTTTTTTTGTCTGCCTGAGAGCATGAAAATAATTAAAACTTGTATTGGATGATTATTTGGAATCCAAATTTTGGATCGTGTTTGGAAGAAGAGGGAAACGGTAGAGTCGTAGCATGTACCATTTCATTATAAATATTATATTGTCGACGACAATTTGTCGATATAATTTCCCCTAAAATGGAAGACAGATTGCAAGGTTTTATATTGTTTAGATAAATTATATATTGATTTTTGCTAATGTTCAGGAGAAATGTTTACTATATGCCCTTTATTTTGAAATCAAAATTGATATCCCCTAACCCTCCACCTCTCACAACCTCGTCGACTTTCTTTTTTTTCCATCTTACTTGACTCGCTATATCACCAAAAAATATAGAGGTAGAATGCGATGACGTGATGATATGAAATGAAGCTCTAGTGTACCCTGGTGACGACGACGACCATCTTGAAAGTATCCGTTTTTATTGTTACTGCAACTGAAACTCAACTGAGCGAAATTGAATTGGATCTTTTGAACGTGAAATCGTACGTGCCAAGAAAAAGCCGAGTTTCATGGCATGGGGGTCTGCACATTACTTTGCCAGCTTCCTGTTTTGACTTGGCTAGGATTCTCTCCAAGCAAATTATCCAGCAGCAGCACTCGAGCGTTTTCAATGGCCACCATAAAAAAATTCAACATGATCATGACGTGTAGTTAGTATGTATTTATATACTTATTCTTATTTCTTCCCATTTATTACCGGTATGATCTGGTATCTGCTTGGCGTCAGGTCGCTTTTACATATATTCATTCACACTCGCACACATATTTTTGAAACAACAGACGTGCAACGAGAGGACGAAAAGACTTTTGAAGGAAATAAATCCTTTGTAAAGGTTGTAAGTTGGAACCGCTTATCACAATAACATTTCCTTTTAAGTAACATTTTTGTCATTAGATAGTTGTTATAATATCTAGTGACCAAAAATGTTGGTTCCCCCACTCGTCTGATCACCGCACCATCTCCCTCTCCTATTGGGCTGAAAATCAATCCTATCATTTGCTGAAAACAGAATTCACAACGAATTCGAATTATTGTGTGCACAGAGAGACAGACTATCAGAGTAATCTTGTATGTAACCTACATGGTAAAGACGCCGCAAAAATATGTAACCTAAAACATGGTTAACCGTTGACCTTTTATTAATTGGATGACAGCTTAGCATAATGTGACGATGGCTTTATAGTTATAAAGGTTAATGTCTAATGTGCGTCTAAAACTTTAATGCATTAAATCAGTTTCTCGTATGAATAAAAAAAATAATTACGTTACGTAATGTGTCATTTAATTACGTAATAACTATTCTAGTGAATATTTTTTTACATCTGCTACGATAGTTTATTTATGTGTAATTACCTGTTGTATGTATGTATGACTGCCTACACTTATACTTAAATCATGACGTTTAACAGCATATTTGGTCTTTTTTGTTTGATTGTAGGATTCTCTTCTTTCACTCGATTCGCCACGCCACTAGCAATGAACTGTATACTCTGCTAACAACAAGTACCACAGCGACAAGGAAATGAGAGTTGGGAGGATAAGAAAAATGGGAACGGTTAACGTATAGTGATCAGAAACATAATGAAGTACAGATAAAAAGTATAACGATTCTGCTGAAAGCATGCAGCTATAAAGGTGGGGGATTTTGAAGGAATCAATTGAAAAGAAGGCAAGTCGGAATATTTTTCACAAACAAGAAGGTGTACTCCTTGCCGCCATGTCGTTCCCACCCTTGGCTGGTGGCGAACACACAAGTAAGTAATTAAATTATTTATTGTTTAAAACTAAACTAGGGAGACATTTCAGTTGCCCACTTGCTTAAAAAAGGGTTGAAATAAAAATTAACAAGTAGGTATATATGTGTGTGATAGATGACGGTGACACGTTTAAACAATTTTGCTTGCTTAGGGGACATACTTTAAGACGTCCGTGACGTTAATATTAATTTCTATATTTACACTCCATGTTTAAAAAAACGTGACATGACAATGACTTTTAGCCCGTTGGCTCTGAGCTAATAAGATCACAAATGTCTGTCTACAATCAACAGATATTCGTGAAACTTTGCATAAACGTTATTATTAGCAAAAAGAAGGTCGTATCAATCAGAAGATGGGGTCAGTTGAAAAATTAAAAAAAATTGAACCCTGTTGGGTCATATAAAATAATTGTTGATTTAGCAATGGTCCCCAAGATAACTTTTATGTAATTTGTTGTGGTGATACATATAATGCATATTATATTTAGTTTTCCAATATATTTATTATATTATATCCAAGAAAGAAACGAAATAATAAAATTTAAAAATGATACAACGAATACAGATTAGTAGTATTTGTGATTCATACACATACATTCTTGTACGAATGGTAGAGCGAGGGCTTTGAGAGTTGCTCATGTATGTTTTGGCGTTGCGTGCTTTAACAATGTCCCTTAGCCTAGCAACTAACTTTTATTATTGTTATTATTATTATTGTTTGATGAGTAGTGGGTTGTGTGACGATTACATTTGACGAAAAACACCGAAAGAATGAGTTTGGCGGTGGGAAAGCTTAATATTCAAATTGACATTGATGGAGATGGGGAAGGAGTCCATTTAGCTAAAAGTGAAAAACTTGATTGCTCGGAAGTTGAAGTAGAAAAACATGGGAATAGAAGTGCTTCTAGGTCATCCACTCCTGAGAACAGTTACTTCCATTTTCTCTGGAAAACACAAGAACGCTTCTCTTTATTTTATTGACTTTTTTCTCTTCAAGTGGATTTCTTTAGACTTTTGAGTTGTTGAGTTGAGACAAATGTACTTACTTTTTAACTTTCTCAATACTCTCTCCATCATGGCTTCAAGTTATTGTTTTCTTTCTCCCTTCCCTTGTCACACTCTTGTTTCTCATTTGAAAAAGAAGACTTTTACAGAGTTTCTCGTTCTGGCTCTTCTGGAGGCTAATAGGAACGAGACGGAGAGAAGAAAAGTCATTTGATTTCATTTCTACTTTTTCTGCATTCTTGTCTGTCCTTCTCTTTCCCTTCCCTAATTCAACTCACCACCACTTACTTTGTGTATACTGGCCAAAAAGACAGATGGTCTAATAATAACATTTGCTGGAACTGGCTTATCGAATCACCACCAGCATCCACACCATACCGTCATGCCTCACAAGTTTTCTTTCTCCCTTCCCTTGTCACACTCTTGTTTCTCATTTGAAAAAGAAGACTTTTACAGAGTTTCTCGTTCTGGCTCTTCTGGAGGCTAATAGGAAGGAGACGGAGAGAAGAAAAGTCATTTGATTTCATTTCTACTTTTTCTGCATTCTTGTCTGTCCTTCTCTTTCCCCTTCCCTAATTCAACTCACCACCACTTCCTTTTTGTATACTGGCCAAAAAGACAGATGGTCTAATAATAACATTTGCTGGAACTGGCTTATCGAATCACCACCAGCATCCACACCATACCGTCATGCCTCACAATTTTTCGCACATTTCCTACGAAAAATAGTCTACTCAGCTGTTTCGTTGTTTCAAACAAAAGGAACATTTTATTAATGATTTGCCTTTAGTGTACGCAAAGAACGACTACGGCGACGACATGTCATGCACGATACGTTTAATTGGTTCCTGGAATGCCTTAAGGGGTCGTTCAGGCACAAAGTTTCTCAAAACCATTTTGGGACCTTACCTAAAAACAAATAACCCATTTTAAAAAGTGAGAGCAAAGTTTACTTTGAATGCCCCATTATCACAAGCATGTTCTATTCTATTAATGTGTTATAATAATCAACAGAGAATGTGATCCAATTAACAGGAATGACCTTCTTAGTTCCAGTAGTCCCATGGTTCTTGGAACTAGCCTAAATGTTTTGAGGAGAAGTGGGCAAGAATGAGGGGAATGTAGGAATGTAAGATGAAAAAACATTCAAACCAAGTTCCACCGTCCTCGCTCTATCCTACATACATACCTACTATACCGCTATATATCTTTAAAATAAGTAACTGGTTGAATTGGACCAAAGGAACCGCATGTTAGACTTCCAAATTTCTACAAAACTGAACCAATAGTTTTACGTGTCCATCTCATTTCCGTGTGCTTTAACCTCCTAGCCTACAAAAACTAATGAGTTATTTTTGATAACTATTACAAACTCATGGAAATTTTTATGAAAACGACGTGATCCTATGAACTTAAGCATCCTTTTTTCGGTAGTTAATAATTAAGGAAAGAATCAGTATTTTTTATAATAATGATATTATATATATTTTGAATCCCTTTGTAGTCTTAAGCAGTGAATTTTGCAGCGGTTACGTGGACACGCATCGTGTCTATAATACTGGATTTTACTGTCCGCAAACGGGTTCCGTGTTTGCGGTCTACTGCTGCGGAACGCCCACCTACAAATACTGCTGCACTACTAAACCAGTGAATGGCACAGGAGGGGGAGTCGTAGAAAATTTTACTTTGGGGGGGACCGGTGGCACTACAATCAGCAGGCCGACTGGTTCAATTACTGAAAATGGAGATGGTACGGACAATGTCATCCCTTTGGACAGCAGTGGAGTTGGAAATGGCTACTCAGGAGCTACAAGAATGCGCCCCTCGGAAGACTTGAACAATAACGACCTTACCTCACTTAATCTCTCAGAGTAAGTTAATATTTAGTTAAAATCAACCATGTAATTAAAAAGTAACAAGTTTTTATTACCAAGTTCTCAAGTAAAATGGTTAACAAAAAAAATTAGTTGAAACACCGGAAAGGATCCAAAATTAATTTAAATGCCCGTCGAAATTCCGGATTATAGATTGTGTAAATAACGGGGTTCAATCCAGAATTTACGTAGCCGAGCCATGTGACACCTTGAAAGAGCCAGAATTGAACTTCGTATTGATACAACTCCCGGAGAATTCCACTCGAAAGGTAGACCAACGTGAAGGGAGTCCAGCAAACGATGAACGCTCCGATAATAATTCCTAGTGTTTTGGCCGCCTTTCTCTCCTTGCTCAATGAAAACCGTAATTTATTCTTCAGGATGATTTCAATTTGTTCCGAGTGCTTTTTTCTCGTTTTGCTGGGGGAATTGTCACCCTTGCTGACTATGACGGAAGTGCTGGCGGTTGAATCAATTGACTTTTTTGGTTTATTATTTTGAGGTGCAACGATCTCTTTTGTAGCTTCTGTTGAGGAAGGCTCCTCCACAATGTCACCGGAAGAATGCTCTTCAGCAAGATCTTCATTATTTTTGTGTTGAATGGATCTCCTGGACACGCAAGCAATTTGTGATCTTTCCCGCAGCTTGTTTCGGATCAAAAGGAAAATGCGAAAGTAGAGCCCCACCATGATCATGGCAGGAATGAAGAACGCACCACTGGCGGAATGGATAATGTATCCGAGTTTCCGGGTCAAGGCGCATTCAATTGTATGCATGTCCACTTTTGATTTATCCCATGTCCAGTCGTTCCATCCGAGAACCGGTGCGGATGCTATCCACAAAGCGATTAGCCACAAGGAGCCACACACCACGAGGGACATTCTGATCGTTCTGGATTGGGCGTAGGAAACGCCCTCGTTGATACTTCGAAAGCGGTCCACAGCAATCGCAGAAATGTGAAGGATTGAGGTGGAGCAAAGTGTGACATCCAAAGTGAGCCAAATTCGACATAAAGCTCTGCCAAATGTCCAGCCTTGCAGCATGTCCGCAATGTTCAGAGGAAGAATGAAGACACCCACCGGCCAAGAACTATTTCAATGATGAGCAAGGTCATTGGAGTGGCGGTGAGGAGGATTGCCCAGGTAGCCCATTCCTCTGGCGTTTGGCCACTGATGTTTGTGATATTGCTTTCGAACGACATTTCGGAGACAGTACTATTTGAGGACCGTCGTCACAATCTGCACGCGATTAGACACAAATGAGAAAAGAATGAAAGAACTGACTACTAGCTTAAGGATTCCAGTTTCTACACGTTATCAAATTATTGCCCTATTGCAACATTTTTTCATGAAGAAAGGAAACCACGAATGACGAAATAAAACCAAGAGGGAGCATGAATGAAGTAAATAAAAACAGTTTGCATCATTTATCGAGAAAATGTAACAAGTGCAGATACATACATGGCTCATGTACGCGTTAGTACTTGCTGACGACGCTGTAGCAGGAAACGCTGGAAAGATTAAAGAAAAAACAGAAAACGATACCATAAAAGTTTTAATAAAGGACGGGAGTTATTTTCTATCATTTTTTAACTACAATGAATATGTCGGGTACATAATGTTACCTTACATTCGCCATTCGTATTTACAGTACAGGTCATTTTATGAGGATGGTACGGCTCAAGGCTACGTATTTACGTAGTAATAAATAGCAGAGCTGATGTTTGAGGTTTTTGTTCCAAGCAAATAATATTTTCCTTACAAAAAATTTATCGTTGACAATTAATGTGAGCATATGACAAAAAATATTACAAGTGTGTGTGTTTTTCTGATTGCAGTGTGCCAATAATTTTTGGAGTAGCGTGCGGTGTTGCGGCCGTTCTCATTCTTGTCATTCTTGTGGGCTTTTATCTGACCTCATGCTGTGCTCATTATCACAAGCTTGCTCAGAACAGGAAACGACGGTCTTCCATGACTGGTAATACTCCTATTTGCCATACACTTATTACTAATTACTAGTATTCTCTATTTGTTACACATGGATTTTAATTGCTTAATTTTATGTGTGCAGGCATCTACCGTGGCGTCACCACCACAAATGCGTCCACCACCAGTGGCCTGGTCAATTTATATTCTCCCACAAACTCTGTACGCACTTCTGCTGCTGAAGGATCCTTACCAGGCAGCTTGGCACGAGGAGATGGAGTTGCCACAACCTCCTCAGCAGATAACACGCAAACCTACATTGTCCACCATCACCACCATAATAATAGCAGCAGTAACAATCCTCCCGAAACTCCCGACTCCTCCAGTCCATACCACCTTGGAATTGGGAGTGGTGGGGTAGGTGGGAGTGCAAGCCTCGTTGCCACTCCTCTAGATATTGAATGGTCTTCCACAACACAATATTTGCAAAAACCCCAACAAAGCGTCCTACAATCATCCAGTCAACTGCAGCACCCTTTAAACTTGCTGAGCAACCACTTTATCGCCGCGACCGACAACCGAATTCACTACACTGTACACCAAACACAAAACAGACTGGCAGTTGCGCTGACGGGTAGCATGAACCGACTGAGTGACCATCATGGTGACAGTCCCTATCCCAATCCAGCATCTTCTTCGTATCCCGTCAATATTCCACTGACACCTCCAGGCGAATACAGTTATTCTCGCCAAATCCCGCAGGGTCTCAGTCCGCCGCCTCATTATTCTTCCTCCCTATTGTGTCGCGCAGAGTCTCCACCATACTACCCCTCTTATGATAATGGAGGTGGCATGAACAACATGGACATTCACCACAAAAATCAACAGTACCACCAAAACCACAATTACCTGAGTCGAACTTCGACACTTCCTTTAAGTCTCGCAAAGAAACCTCCATCAGGCGTTGCTATTCGTTCCCTCATCACGTCCCCAGTACCACCAAATTATGGTGGCTCCAATTTATTCACCCCACAGCAACCGAAAAGTATCCTCCGAACTTCGGAAAACTTTAGAAGGGTGGTAACGAATGAAACGCCACCTCCTATACCACCTCACAACAGCTCTTCTGCTTTACTATATGCTGAAGAAGGTAGGATGGAGGGGGCTGGAGGGGGGAGCGGTAACATTGCTTACAGAAATGTGGACAGCCGGACCTGCAGTCAGTCGTTACTCATCCTGGAAAGTAAGCTAGACAATAACCAAGATGAGCCTCCCCCATCGGAGGTGGTGGATGATGATGACGACGACGACGAGGAGAATGGACTTCACACTGCCACACTCCTACGAAGATCAAGTATTAGTACTGGGGTAAATGTAGATGAGGAAGAAGAAGCAGAGGATGAGGAGAAGAGAGATCAATTCGATATTCATGACATTGACTCGGATGCCTTGAGCAGACTACTGGAAATTGATTGCGATTCAAAGCTTTAAAACCATCAATACAGCTGCTTCAAAACTATTCCTAAAATGATATTTAGTTCAACTATTTCTATAAATAACTTGGCCAGTTATTATGGGCAAAGCAATGTATAAAACCATTACACTCATGAGCTGTGAACTACATACATACCTATATATTATTATAGCTTTTTAATAAAAAAAAATACTTCTGAAATTACGGCGTAAAGAGTTTTTTATTATTAAAAATTGAAGAAGAATTTGGAAAGTTGCATTTCGTATAAATGTTTTACTCATTATTACTGAACGGCACAAAGAAATATATGGGAAATTTAAAGTATTCCAGGAAAGATCGATGATGTGGTTCTGAATTTATTCTTCGCGCTCTCGTTTTCATTTTTTGTTTGGCTAAAAGTAGGGATTTTCTGAATTCAGAAATTAAGGATCCCGAGTGTTTTAAAAGATTTTCCATGTCTGATTAAATATATTAATATTGCTAATAGTCAATCATAATAATCCAAAATAATCCGTGTAGTTGTTTGTATAGTTTATTGTCATGCACCGCTCGCGTTTGTACCCTAAAATGCCTCCTCAGACATTATTCATTTCTTGAAAACCAACAAAAAATGATCTCTATCAATTATTACTCAAATACATTTTCATTGGTCTCGCAAACCTGTTTTTTACTAGAAACTTGAAACCAATGTACGCCATCTTGGGGAAATACATAATATTTGCTATTACACGACGCGGCTCAGTGGAACTTTAACACAGGAAAAAGGTAGGAAAATGGTGGAACTACCAGGAAATCCCGGTGGAGGGTATAAGTAACTTAACAGCTACTGCCTTTTACAATCTTCTTTTTTATCTCACCGGAAAGTCGATAGGTTGCGTTTGTGAGTTTTCTCCTGCGAAGAAATATAAATGTAAACTCGCTCAGTTTTTCTCTGGAAGATGTGTCCTACATTGCCCTGTTTCTACAAAACAAAGTCTGCCCGTGTGCTTTATTGGGTCGCGTTGTGTAAATCGAGTTATCCTTTTATGCGGCGGCAGACCATAATTACTTCAAACTATATTTCGATTGAAGGATCGATTCTGAGAAGAATAAATTTCCTGATTGGAACATAAATTGTGTGATGTACGTGATTGCAATGATGTGAGATTGTGACTTGAGTGAGTTGGTTGGCATAACGCTGGCTGTGTGGAAAGAGGCAAGACAGAGATGAAAAGAAAGAGTGCTGATTTCACACATTTTTTTCTTCCATGTCTCTCTCTCTCGCTTTTGTGTTGTCTGCTATTCCAAATTCCAATAATAATCCATTGTTATTCAATTCACAATGAGTCAATTGCTTTTGTAGAACCATGCACACTCCTTTTGTATGCGTGTCTTGATTACATCAAAGTCAGCAAGAGACGTTGGCTAACTTTAAGGCTTGTTTTTTCTTTCATTCCATTGGTTTATTTCAGATGGACAGCTATTTCCATGCATGCCTACATTGGCATCTTGTCAACACAAATCTTATGTTTTCACTTTGGAACATCCATTTATTCTTCTCTTTCAGGCTAGGGACAACGTAATTTATGCATGGCACCTTATTCCTAATTTCCATTCTTTTCATTTTCACAACCAAGTGAAGAAAATGAATCCTTTTTGATTAATGAACGGACATTTATTTACACAATCCACTCAACTTTTTTTCTCCCTGCTCTATGTCATTTAACAGCATCCCCCCCACCACCACCACCACTACCAACCACATAAACTTGCAATCAGTAAAAGAAACAAATAATACCTGACTGGATATATAATAATGTGCCATTCCATATTCCGTCGCAGCAATAATGCTATATTGTATACGTATACACATTTATGGTTCGTGATAATGATAGATGTGTATTAAATCCCTGAAAGAGGTATGCATGTATTCCTCCGTCAGAAAAAAAGAAGAATGGGGGAGGGGGATTCTATTGCCTTAAATTACGTAATAATGAGCTTCAATCATATGTACTGCTTTCAAGGAGAAGCAGCAGCAGCTGCCATTCTTCACTCCGTACTTTGTCGACATCCTATTTTTTTGCTTCTTTCAGGGAAACTGGTTTGTAGTGCGTACGCAGAAGAATAAGCGATATAAGTAGACTACTTACTTAAGTCACACTGAAAATCTTTTCTCCTTTATTTTATCCAACTTTCCTTCTCGACTCCTACAAAATATTGCGCGACACAGTATGGCACTAATAAAGCAGGCATGGGGAGAACACACCGTGGAAGAGTGCTTTTACACCTGACATTTTGACAAGTGAGAAAAGGCTAAAGTGGGAAGTAGCTGAGTGAAAGTCACCGCACCGGAGGAGAAAGCAGTGAGAGTGGGAAAGCGGCTTATGTATTTTTTCAGCCTGGTTGGATAATAAGGAAACAAAAAAGTTTAGAGAAGAAGAAGCAGCATAGCATGAAAATGAAATGGGAAGTTTACTTATCTGAGGTGTAGTTTACTTTGCTTTTTGGTTTTCCTGCCTTGTCATCATTCCCACCATGAAAATATTTACTCACCTTGTCTTTTCTCCATTGTTTGTTGTTGTGGTGTTTGAGGTATAAATTGCTGCTACCGCTGCTTTTTTCTCTAAACATTAGACAGCATGAGACATGAAAAATATTTTAGAAAGAATTTTAATTCAAAATTCTTTTTTAAACTCCCCTTTTGTTGTAGAAAATTGGTAATAGTAGCGTTTAGATAGGTTGGCAGATAAATAAACACGTGGTGCAAGCGAATTACATTGTATTTTGTACTACACGCATTATCTTTCACTTTGTGCCACAAAACGGAAGTAAAGTGAAAGTTTCACTTTCTTTGGTGAAGTGAAATGCCATGAATGTCCCATTTTATATTTTCCTCTTGTGGGTTATATTCCAGTTTCAATGAAAATTAATAGCACATCACTGCAAAATCGAAATTTTACGGGAATGTTCACACTTTACGGCTAGTTCAGCACATACGTAGTAAAAAGAGTTTTCTATATTGTCTATACGTTTTATAGCTAACCTGTTTTCTCTACTTATCTTACATGGTTGTTACTCCTCCATCCTTTACGTCGTTCTCCCATTTGCACAACAAAACAGCGCACACTTTCATATCCTTTCCCTTTACTTTTGTTACACGACATTGTCTGCGCTAGTCTCTTTTTTATGGGGCTATTTGCATTATTCCCAACGGACACTTTTAATACAACA
>JAITYZ010002022.1:0-15330 GCA_027744595.1 Paronellides praefectus
CTTGGTACCGTTAATTAATATGAATTGAGTCTCTAGACAGACCTAGAGACATTACTAATTGACACGTGTAGATATGCTGATCCACATATACTACAAATATATCAATAATATTTTATAAGAAGATATAGAGAGAGAGCTACATGAAATATATAGCAATATTTTTTGGAGGAAAAAAAGAGAAAGTTTGCTCTGCACTTTCACTTTCTTTGCCAAGCACACCGCGTGCACCAGACATTTATTTCATTTCGCATGAAACTACCACACAAAATACTACATGCCTACCTTCTTATCTTTTGCTGGGCATCTGGTATGGTGCTGATTTTGCTCTTCCGCGCACTCACATATCCCCCCTCCCCACAAATACTATATAAGCTTGTCTGTTTCTCTGGTCAGTATACATAGATGTTGTAGGTGTAACCAAAGAACAAACATTTTTATTTCATGAGAGATAGAAAAAAAATATCCCAAATCACGCAGTCTTGAGTCTTGACTTGACCATTGGCGGCAAAAATGGACTAGAAAAATATATAGTAGGTAGAGGGATTGAAGCACCAGGATAAAAAAGTGCTACTTGGCATAATGTGGCATTAATGACATCCCCATCCCATCATCCTCGTCCAAGAGAGAAACGGGAAAGCAGATTGGTTGGAGGAGTAGTAGCATTTCTATCATGATTGCTCTGTGCTTTCTCTCTTGGATCCCAATCCTCCTTTTCTCTCTCACCATCTCTCTGGGGAATTTTGTGTTGGTCCTTTTGATTCTTTCATTACAATTTTTTTCTCAGATTGCCTATGTTTCATCAGAAAAAGTGTTATAGCTTGTGTGTGTGTGGTGTAATCTGGTGTCTATCTATTTGAAATCCTGGTCTGACAAGTACCATTATTTATATTCTGCCTTGTTTACGCTTACAATTCCCCTTTTCAAATCCGCTTTTTATTTTTTCCTACTTGAAAATCAGTCGAGAGGTCAAAAGATTAACCTTGCTCATCATCAACCTCTTTTTTTCTTTAGTTTCTTTATTCTGTTTTTTCCCTTTTGCTTCTAATGTGGAGCCTGGGATTCTAAAAACGATAATCATTGCTGTTGAGTGACTCTGGACAAGGTTTTAATTTCGTGGAAAAAAAGCTTACAAGCAAAAAAACTTGATATTTTATCCATCCGCGCTTAACAGGCAACAGGGCTACTTACAACTTTGGAGGATGGCCAAACACATAAGTATACTGAACTTGTACAATATGTTGTTGTTCTTGTTGTCTAGTGGATGTGATTAGTATTTTTAGCCCGAGCTCACTCGGTCTTATATGATCACGTAATGTCCGTACGCAAAATCATTTCCGGACGATAACTTTTGAAGGAGTCAACCGATGTTCATGAAACTTTGCAGAAATGTTCTAATTAGCTAAATGGAGGTCGTATCAGAAGTTGGTAACGATCGGTTGAGAAATAAAAAAGTTATGAGTAAAAAACCCTATTGGGTCATGTAAAATTGAGATTGATTTGGCAATGGTTACCAAGATAACTTTTATGCAATTTCTTTGATAGGAAAAAATCGAGAAGTGAAAAATTAGAAAAGGCATAATATATGCATTATAAATACTGAATTGGACAAGTATAATAACGGGGAGTTAAGGTTTTCACGTTGTGATTTCTGAAAACCTATGAGTATTGTCCGACTACTGCGTTCCTTTAATGTATGATAGAGCGAGGGCTATGGAAGCTGCATTGGGGGTTTTTATATATATTTTACCTACTACAGTGATTTTACAAATTAAAAGCTTATGTAACAAGTACCATTTATTTAGAAGCATGTAATTCCTCTATGTTTACCTTTGCATTCTTCGTATTGCACAATACTCTCTCTCCTCTCATTAGATTATTGTTTCAAAAGATGGAAGAGCCCTCCATAAACAAAAATCTTTCCAAATCCTCTTTGTATTTCTGGAAAAAGACCATCGGTTTTAAAAGACTCTTCAACCTTCCCATTTCATCCATTTATTACCGTTGAATGGCTATAATTCCCAAATGTTACAAAAGTATAATAAAAAAAGGATAATAAATCCTTTTAGTGATCCACCTCAAAGTAGTATTAAATATTGAATTATATTCGTCAAGTAGAAAATCCGTATAATATGATGGATGAAAATGATCTCATCAGCACGTTGTATACTTTGTTGAGTGTATTTATATGTAGATCCTCGTATAAAAAATGGAAATAATAATAATGTTTAATATATATTTTTCAATGATGGAGAAATTTGCATAAGGAATTGTGCAAGAGTTTAAACAGGAGTGTGTAAAAGATACGCATGTGTAAATACACTTTCAATTTTCTACATTTTTAAATAGCTACTAATAAATTTATTATAATGTAGAGTTGTACATAAAATATCAAAATGTTTTCATAATTGGTCAAAATCAGGCACACAGGATAAAAAAAGATAACTATTCACTTTATAACATAATTACGTGATATTATAAGTATAAAGTAGCAATTACTAAAAAGTAAAAACACTTGGGAAGGAGTAGGGTTGAAAAAGACAAAAATGTGGGTTACGACGTCACTTTAATAATTTGTAAGGAATTGTTTCCTCCCACACTTCCAGTAGGTTGCTCTTCTTGAAATTCATGTCATGAAGTCATCATTAATCAACACATCATCGAATCCCTACTTACCTCTGTCCAGTACACGGAAGCAAACGGTAGTAAATGCACTAGTTGTTGTAATGGTTCTGTTTGAAAGGGCACACACTGTAGTGTGGAGAAAGCAATAATCTTACTATTTACTTTAATAATAGAGGATACTACGTGGCAAGCACACGCTACTCTCTGCAGGCCAGCATACACGCTTACTATATATAAGAATCAGAAGAATATGAGGCAATAAAAATCGGAGATGTTTTCCTTGTCTTTTTATTGTGCACCCACCCATCTCCTCCGCAACGAATAAACAAAAGACACATAGCGACTAAAGGAATTTATTTAAAGACACAAGTTCACAGGTAAACAGTTGGGGCGGTCGTAAAAATGGAACGTGTGTAATTTACCGTTGCATTTTCCCCCAATGCCAATGTCATTATAACTGCCATTATCATTATTGCCACAAAATGCTTCCAGTAGTAATGCGTATGTGTGGGTATGTTCATGTGAGTTCAAGATCAAGTATATTTTTTGGTGTTGAAAATCAAGGAGGGTGAGAGTGAGAATAAAGGAAACATGTTCTGGGTCTCTCCCCTTCAATCTCCTTTCCATCTGCCGGTTGTTTACATTCTCACACGACACCAAATCGTTGACCACTTCTTCTACAACCACCACACTCATATATGTCCAGTCTCCAAGTATTATTATGTTTGAATGTGGTATTGTAATGGTGACCACATGACCAGACTGGTAATTTGGCTTTATCGATCGGTTTATCGAAAGAGAGAAAAAAATGAGACAAAAACGCTATTACAAGTGCAATGGACAAGAAATGCGTCACGTATGTAGCATGCTTCTTGTAAAAAGTTGCAGGGTTTTCATAGTATAATTTCTGGTGATTCAATAAGAGAGTGAGCAAGTGGAGGTTGAGAGTTTGACTATTTAATAGCATGTTTTTTATGTATATTAAACAGTCATTCAAACTTTTAGAGACCCATGTAATTTTGCAATCAGTTGAGACGGCTAAATTAGGCTACTATTTTTTATCACTTTTTTTCTATTCCTTTTCTTTCTTTTGCAAAAAAAAGAAGAAAAAAACTTTTAGGATTTCTTGTAAGAAAAGTGAAAATAGTGGAGCTTTGATTTTTGGTTGGGAAAAAGTGAAAGAAATTATTTTGCGTGAAAAATCAAGCGTAAAAATCAAATAATAATAAGTTTTCTCCTGGTTTGATGGTGGAAATGCGCGGAAGACCATCATCATCGCTACTATATATACTCTACTACGACTACTATTACTGCCAGAATTGTTAGGTTTTTTTGTATACCTCCCTACCAAACCAGCATCAACATCATTCCAAGAATCACGTATTTTTATGTTCAGTGACCGAACCAAAAAGAAGAAAAAGTTTTAGAGTCTTACTTTGTTGAGCACACTTTGTTATGCGAGGAGCTAGATTACACAAAAAAACCAAAGAGAAGAAGAATAAAAAAGTAGACATGGAAAAGAAGACGAAGAAAATCAAGTTTTGAACTTTTTCCCCCAGCTAAACTTTCTTTTATCCCTCATTTCCTTGGTTCAAAGCTATAAGAATGGCTAAAAAAAGATATGGTGGTGTGCACAACATACACACACGATGCTAAATACGTGCAACCATTCTACAAGCTAACTACGTGTAAAAAAATAAATGGGGGATGGCGATGATGATGGTGTGGTGTTGTAATAATGGCAAAAAGTAGACCAAACAAGATCATCAGAGCGAAGACCCACACTCTACTAATAAGACAGAGCAGAGGAGAGAGAAAAAACATGATTGTCATGAAGAGGACCAGGAGGATTCTGAAAATTGTATGAAGCAGAAAGTTTACAAGTTTTTGAACATTTTGTAACATTTTTTAAATTGATTTTTCACGCTCGCTGCTATAACATGCTATCAAGTTGATACTTAAATGCCCGGGCGTCTTCATCTATTGTTTTACAAAATAGTTTCTTCTTTGCTTCGTTGATTTTTTGGTTGTTTGCTATTTTATTGCTTGAATCGGGAAAATTCGTAAACAAAAATTAAAATGTTGGTGAGACAAAAATTGACCATCAGAAAACAAATATTCTTTTACCGAAAAATATCCACTTAAACATGTCACCAGACACTATTCTCTGGATAAACAGAATTAATCATCAAACTAGGATTGACCTATGACGAATCTTTACATTGGTTCGATTTGGGTAAAACCTGAAAACAAATTAGAACAGCACGTAACTCTTCCAGAAATATAAATTTCAACAGAAATATACGTAAATCTATTTACTTTTGGCGAATATATAGCCTCAAAATAAATCTGATCCATCACAACTTTAATGAAATTTTCCTTGATATATGTACCTATATTGATTTCTTGTGTAGCAGTTACACTGCATTGCAAATAAACCGATTTGAGTCTCTTTTTTTTTCGTAAAGAAAAAAAATCCATGTTATACGTTTTCTCTTTGATTTTTTATTTCCTTTAAAATTCTCAACCAGCCAACAAAAAGTTCAAAGTGAAAGCTACCAATTTATGAAACATGGGGAAAAAGCATGTAATGTAGGTACTCCTACAACTCTGTGCAACTTGCAAACAAGCTTTCTTTGATTACTGATGCTAATGCTCAGTGACTGTGAGGGAACAAGATAAGTAGTTTTGAGTTGGTTTCCTATTCAAGCCCTATTTTTCTCTTCGCTCAAGGTTCAGTAGGCTGAGAGGGGGATGGGGGGAGTAAAGAGTAAATCGTAAAAAGGATTCTTCTCCTTCTTCGGTCCAACAAGCATGCCAATTTCAGAACCGCCATTATCGTCGAAACATGAGAATCTGTGCCATTTACAGAGATTTTCTTGAATGTCTACGTCTGCATTTTCTCTAAAACTTTCTTGGAATTGTTTACTTTACAGTTGCTCCTCCAAAAATAGCAAGTAAACAAAAAGGGTTGATATTATCAAAAATCAAGAATTTTTTTTTGTAATAAACTAGTTAACAAAATTATTTAATGATGATGATTGACTGTAAATACACTGTATTTAATACAGTGCTTTTATAAGGCATATAACATACATACATTACATTACATGTTTTTTTGTCTTTGGGGACCCGGCAGCTGAGGGAGTTGCACACAAGATGCATCCCAAGAAAAATGAAAGTAGACCTGGAAAACATTATTTTTTACAACCGACAAAAGTGTTACATAAAAAATAGCTTGAAAAAAGAAACATGTTCATCCTCCCATTTGCGTCACTCACTTTATTATATATTTTTTTACTACACGTTACATTTTCTCTTTTGTTCCAAAAAATAACAAAAAAGAAAAAAAATGAAAGAAGATGTGGAAGAGTGCATGCATAATGTTTGCATTATTTCTAACAAAAGGATTCCTCCTTTTGACTTTCTCTGTCTTGAGCTCTATTCCTTGCCGCATATATAAATATATTATTATTATTATTCTTACAAGGAGAAAATTTGTAGTTTTTTTCACAGACATCAGAAGAAAAAAAACTCAGGTAGACTAGTTGGCTGATGGTCGGGCTTTTTTTACTTATTTGTATTGTAACATGTTACACTATTTGTAAGGCTGTGTGCCCTTGAATTTTTTTATTTCTTTTTTCACTCCACACGTCATGCTGCATAACAAGCAAATATTTTTCATTCTTGTTTTTGTACAAATCATCATCACTTCATGATATAAACAAAGAAGAAAGAAAAAAGGAGTAGCATGAAACGTTTTATTTATTTATTTATTCTTTTTCATGTCATCCAATCTGAATTCCATGAATACTTTTTATTCCAAGAAGAAAAAGGAATGAAATGTTAGACAAATAGAAAGACAGGTAGTAGGAGTGGGTACAGTACCTAACTTACAAGATGAAGTAAAGTAAAAGCCAAAAAAGAGTAGAAGTGTTTTTTAAAGTGAAAATTGAAGTCTGTCTGTCTGTCGACTTGATCTGCTGGTTTTTTGAACTTTTTGCGAGATTCTGGAATCGGTGAAACAAGTATCGTGGTGAATGATAAAGATGGATTGAAAAAGTAGCTGGAGATATTGTATTTCTGAGAGAAATAGAAATAAGATGAAGGCCAAGAAGAAAAAAGGGAGTAGTTTTATATTCCTTCTTCTGATGGGAAATGAAAAAAGCGAGGAAAACATCACTGCAATATTTCAATTTTTAAAAGCAAGATTGAAAGTTTCGTGGAAAGGAAAAGAAAAAAAGCTGACAAAGTCCACAGAGACATATTTTATGATGGAGGATGGATATGCAAAGAAAAAATATGAAGGATAGCCGGCCTTTTACCAAAAACATTTTTCAACTGAATATACCATAGTATATCGTATTATTCAACAAAATAAATAATGTATCTAGAAATATACTAGGCTTTTTATTTGGTGTGTGCTTCACCCTTAACTATGAAGTCACAAGTGGGTATGTGTGCATGGAAAATAATAACGCCGTTATTATAAAATAATTGATTAATATATTTCCTGTTAACTGAAGATCAGACTTGGATGAATAAGTAAGATCAGTTCAGAAATCAGATTTGATGCAATTCTGGAAGTTACGGACATTATAAAAAATTAATTGAAGGTTTAAGAGAGAAATTCAAAGTTTTAATTTAAAAAAAATAGATTACCATCTTTAATATATTTATAGGGAGATGTGCACACACACAATTTTGTTAAATTAATAATTAATACACTCAAAATAAAGGTAACCAATCAGGTATATAGTCTTACTTTCTAAAATTAACCTTTTCCCCAAAAAATTAGTAATTGTTTGTTTGGTATAATTCGATGGAAATATGAAAGTGGTCAGGAGAAAATTGAAATTTGGTATAAAATGTAATTTATAAAACGATATAAAATAATTAAATGAGGACTATAGGAAAAGTAAAAAGTTCAATTAGGCTTGTTGGTTAGCCCATTAAAGATTCATTTCGCTGCGTCACAGAAATAATCACAAAAACATCAACAAACAAGTTTGTAACAAGCTTACTCTTATAACTTGTACTCATATAAATCAGTAATTTACAAAAGCTTTTCAATTTTTTTCCTACAATGTTGCTTTTCATTCTTTACTTTCACTTCAAATCAGTACATTGTACCTATCTAAATATATTTAAATATATTATATGTCAAACGCAGCCGTGGACAATGTCTGTTGATAATAGACTGTGTTCCTTTCTATATGTACAATGTACATTGTACATATAGAAAGGAACACAGTCTATTATCAACAGACATTGTCCACGGCTGCGTTTGACATATAATATATTTAAATATATTTAGATAGGTACAATGTACTGATGTATTTTATAACAATATTTATTTTTCCATCCGCTTTACACCTACACAAAAATATAGCCCAGAGTATAGTAGCCAATTTGTGAAGACAATAATAAAATGGGTAAACATCAAACAATTTAGCTTAATGTCGGATTAAATCAGAAAAGTTTTTGGTAATGTAATCGTCTATTATATCTCCTTGTAAAGGCATATCGCTCTCACCTTTTCCCGTATTATTATTAGCTGCCGCTTCTGTCACTTATTTGAACAGGATCGTGTAAGTATAATAATAAATATAGATTGTAAAAAAGAAGGTCAGTCTTAGTCCAGTTTGCTCAGCACTTTTTCCCCCAGACAAAACAGACAAACAGAGAAAGAATGACGATCGAGGAGTAAAAATAGTTTTTCTGGACTATTAAGCTACATTCATAAATACAACTTATACCTATGCAGATATACATAAAAGCAGTAATAAATATGTCTCCAGTAAATATTACTTACTGTGCCTCATAACTATTATAGCCTTGGTGTATATAGTGGATTAATAGTATATATAAGTCTTGTTGGGTTGGTTGGATACTAGCACCACATCTCATACGTTTTTTTTATTATATATTTTTTTGTTTGGCTAACTGACTCACTCACTCAGAAACACACAATCAGGGAATCAGAGCAAAAGGGATAAAAAACAAGCATTTATTTATACAGAAGATTGGGTGAAATCAAATCAGATGGGTATATATACATTATACATACCTACCAAAGTATGTATACACTCCCATGATGACGACGACAATAAACGACAATATCATACCATATTAGAGTCCATTTCCCCTTTTTATTTTATTTGCCAAGTCAAAAAGAATGGGTAAACGACACAAGACACAAAATTGCTCCAATGTCCTTAGAAAAATACATTGGCCATCTCTCTCTCTATGAGAAGTAGATACACATGACAATATGATGATGAGATGAGGAAAACATTGCATCTCTCTCTCTCTCTCTCTTGTTGTTATGTAGTTCAATATTATGATGATGGGGTATTAGAAGACCAATATAGTGTGTCTAACGGCTATAAAATGTCGTAGAATGATATGGTGGTTATGTTGATGACGATATCATGGCAATAGTCGTAGTATGGCTATAGCTACTATTCCAAAATGATGGCATTCATAAAAAAGTGACATTTTTTTCTCTTCTTCTTCTTCTCCGAACGATAGCCATTTATGTGGCAGCATTTCACTGAACAATAAGTAAAAAGTACTTTCTTGCACATAAACTTGTAAATGTATCCCTTTTTTATAGGGACGCTTTCATATGAAAAACCCGTTGTCGTTATTACTTTTGTGAACTTCAATAAAATTTTGATGATGATGGGGTATTAGAAGACCAATATAGTGTGTCTAACGGCTATAAAATGTCGTAGAAATGATATGGTGGTTATGTTTATGACGATCATGGCCATAGTCGTAGTATGGCTATAGCTACTATTCCAAAATGATGGCATTCAAAAAAAGTGACATTTTTTTTTCTTCTTCTTCTCCGGACGATAGCCATTTATGTGGCAGCATTTCACAGAACAATAAGTAAAAAGTACTTTCTTGCACATAAACTTGTAAATGTATCCCTTTTTTATAGGGACGCTTTCATATGAAAAAGCCGTTGTCGTTATTACTTTTGTGAACTTCAATAAAATTTTGTGTGGAGAAGAAAAAAAAGCATCGTGAGTCGTGATTCTCGCCGTTATTGTTGATGATGCCGTTTCCTTAGATTACCCCACACACACTACAATAACTGCCAATAATAAGAAGGTTATATGGATGCTGCCTCCTTGTCTGCCACTGACAGCTATTATATTACAAACGAGACGACCATAATAATAATAATATGGACGTATGTAGGTTTATAACAGAAAAAAAGTAAAAGCACTTCAAAGGATGTTGATATGGACGAATTAGGAGAAAGCAATAAAATGTTCCAAAGCTAAGATATATGTATATACATAATATAGAAAAGTGCATCTCTTGTCGCCTTGCATCAAATTACATTGCACAATAATCATTACAATAGAGAATGAGAGGAGAATTTGGGGAAGAGGAATGCAATAATAAGACGGGTGTAAAAGACGGATTTTATTTCTCTTTTTTCTGTTATTCGAACAAATAAAATATATATTCTGTTTATTGGAGAAAGAGGTTCTTAGCGAGTGTGATGATGATGTTGATGAAATCACACAACAACGCTCACAAATTGACAATGTCGTCACATATACATAGCTTATTGTATGATTTCCGCTTTTTAAGAAAAAGCAATAAAAAGTTACTCCTAAGCACCCGCATAAAGATACATGTATCTATATATGCAGCAGCCACAAAATAGTAAGTAGAAATGGCAGCTAACATGTCATGTTTTGTTGAGTGCCATTTGCTGTAAATACATTTTATTGCAACTATCTATGCAGCAGCCACAAAATAGTAAGTAGAAATGGCAGCTAACATGTCATGTTTTGTTGAGTGCCATTTGCTGTAAATACATTTTATTGCATGTATTGCTATTGTATTTGTATCCCAATTCTCTTATTGAAGGGAAAATAATAAACATTTTGGTTTGGATCTGGTGTTCTTCAACAAAGAAAAATGTGTGCATCAAAATATCCACATTTTATCTACAATTAAATGTACGTAAAAAATTACAGATGACTTGTTTTTTGGCTGGAAAGATTTCTGGTCATAAATCAAGTGGAAAGAGATGCACAATGCCCCAAAGGAATGAATATAAATAAAAGGGAAACACATTACCAAAAGTACAGAGCCGACAGCAGCATCATTTTAACCAATATGTAATAAAGTGGCGTACACATATTTTCAAGGACATTCATCATAAAAAATATAATAAAGATTTTTTTGTTTAAAGCTTATCATCTTAAAAGTTGATGCAACTGTGAGTATATTTGTGTCGTATACTATTCTTGTTACAAGTTGTAATGTAACTTGCTATATGGATATTATGCAACATAATAATATCAAATAGGGTATTCTTCTTTTGGAAGATGTGATGATGATATGATGACTTTATGAGAAGCTATAATAATGGTGGTGATGGCATCATGCTGCTTTCTACTTTTTTCTTTCTTTCTTGTCATCCTCCAATATTTACTTTTACTTTCCTACTCGTTCACTGTAGCAGATTTGGTGAAAATAAACAAAAAAGAGAGAGCGCGGAAGTTTGAATGAAGTTAGGAAGATGTTGTTGTGGGGGTGATGATGGGTGGTGGGGTGAAGATAAAAAAGGGATAGTTGAGAAGGGAAGATATTTTTTGTGTATTAAAGTTGTAAAGTAAAGCAAGTAAAAAGCCACAAAAAAAGACAAGTCCAAGCATAAAAGAGAGGAAGAGAAAAGGGGAGATAGAAATGCGTAGTGTGATGATGAAATGAAATAAAATGTTATGATGCGATATACAAGTGAACAAGTCTATTTATAGTTTACTTTCACTTGCATAATAGCCTAGTATTGAGAAGGAGAGAGAAAGAAAGAGAGAAAGGAACGTGTATGGAAAACTGAAATTTCCCAAAAGGGCTGAAACGGAAAGAATTGAAAAGCGGAAAGCAACCAGTTTTTTTCTATTTATTGGACTTTTTCTTGTATATATTTTTTTTGTGCATGTGTTAGAAAGAAAGAGAGAGAGGAACGTGTATGGAAAACTGAAATTTCCCAAAAGGGCTGAAACGGAAAGAATTGAAAAGCGGAAAGCAACCAGTTTTTTTCTATTTATTGGACTTTTTCTTGTATATATTTTTTTGTGCATGTGTTTTAGTGTATGGGTTTCTGTGGCTGACACAAAGAATAAAAAAATATATAAATATATCCATTCCATTTTGAAATACACACAACAAAAAAAACCCGCACAATGTAAACAGTAGAAACCCCAAAAAACAGTGAAAAAAAGAAGAATGAATTGTAATCCTTTTCCTTGTAGATTGTTAACTACGTGAGATTTTCACAGAAAAAAATATGGAGCTACTACTATGTACATAGTACATACAAATATATGGATTGTATACAAATATAAGTACAACATGAAATGCAAACATTTTTTTGGGGGGTTTTGGATTTTCTCTGAAGAAAAGGATTGCACCCAAAAAATATATTCCTCCTTCCATACATCATCCAACAAAACCAGTACCCCAACTACCATACAACATAGCATTCTAAACATAACCACAAAAAAAAGTTAGACAGGAGTCCCATGTCCCATCATCATCATCATCCAACAAAAACTGTTTGCAAAGTCAGGTCAGCTTTCTTTTTATTTTGTGTGGTATTGGTGGTGATGGTGGGGTGCATTGGCTGTGACTTTTGTCTCTTGATTTTGATTGCATTTGCGAGTACTGTAGATACACAACAAAAAAGGGTGTATTTTCTGACTTTTTTTGTAAACGTCCATTGAGGCATGCATACACGTTGTCTATGTAGTAAAGTAAGTAGGTAGTATGCAATACACTCTTTTTTCCTTGTCTCTATTTATTTTTTAAGCTTCAACAATTTTTTAAGTTTCTTACTTGTCCTCAAATCTTGTTTATTTCTATATATTTTTTTATCTACATACAGAACGAATAGGAAAGGAAGTAAAGAAAGGCATCCATTCGCATTTGACTTTAAAACAAACATAAAAATAGATTCATATGTAAATATATACTTTTGTAATATATTATTTGTAACAAGAAATGGAATACATTTTTTTTGGAATACTGCTGAGGCCTCTGATGTCAATATTATTTATATGTATTTACAAACAGTAGGAAGCATCATAGGAAAACGAGTTAAGGAAAAGTAGCGAAACAAAAGATGGGACAACGACTGAGACGGCGTCTACAAATAATAATAATACAAATGTTGAAAGTGATTAGATGCTAAGAAAGTATAAATGGAAAATAATGACATTATGAAAGTGATACTATTTTTAGAGGCACACATCTACTTTATGTTTGATATGTATCCAAGTTTATGTACTGAGTAATTAGACATTTCCTGATTGACAATCTACATGCTGGCAGGAGAATTTTAGAATACAATTATTTTTTAAATGGCGTACAAATTAACAAATTGTATTTTATGTGATTTTTAATGAAATGCAATTCAAGGAAAACATGGTGAATTCGATGATAAGATTTGATTAAAAATATAATTATAAATTTTTTTCAAATTTAATTTTAGCAAAATACGTNATTAATTTAACTCGCCAAGTGTATAAATTTAAATCTAAGAAAGTAGATGGTAAATTGACAATGTGCAACTCATTTATCTTCACCTGCATTTTTTCAAAACAAACGACTTTCCCAAAAACAATACGGCTTAAAAGGTAATTTGGAGAAAGGTAAAAAGCTTCATGATAAATCCGAAGAAAGGGACAAGGAAAAAAGGTCAAAAGCTTTTTTTAAACTGTTCATGTTCAAGTAACACATTTTTTATTGCTGCATGAGAGAAAGAGTTTGTCTTAAGTAAAAGCCTGTAAATGCACAATAAATCCAAACACGTATCCAAGAAAGGAACCGAGGTTGCGTGAACTCTCTCTATTCCAAATCCCAAGTAAAACAAACAGTTGTACATTGTACACTCTACTTTACAACAATTTAACGACAACTTTACTTCTATTTGCAATAATAATATAATAAGCTTGTGTGAATACAGACTTTTTTACGTTGTCCCAGAAAACAACCCAGAAAAGTCTAAACTATTTTTGAAACAATGCAAGTGTAAAATCTTTCTTTTGTAATAGCAGCTCTTTAACAAAAAATAATAATAATAAAATTGATCACAAGTTTTGACTCTTTTGTCCATTTCTTCTTCTTGTTCTTCACCAATAACCCGTAAGAGTTGGGAACTAGAAAAACAAATAAAAAAGTAAACGAAAAACGGAGACAACCCGTTTATATCGACGACATTGATGGAGTTTGAGTGAAAATGGAAGTGGTCACATTCCATGTATAAAAGTATATATCCATTTATTTTGAATATATTGATACGTATATATATGTATATGGTAGGAAATATTAAAGTGGGAAATGGATCGTTTATTTTCTCCACATCTTTTCCCCTTAACCCTTTTTCATATAAGCTATATCATAAGTTCAACCAAACAGCTCTACTTTTCGATTTGGTTGCATTTAAAATTTTGAAAATTTAAAATTGCACAAAAGTTTTTAAGAAAAAAATATTTATATTTTGCTCTGTCTGCAATTTAAGTTGTGACTTGAAAAAGGTGTCTAGTGTCTAATCCTTTCCAACATTAAAAAAACATTTCATGTGTCACACACAACGCCTATGCGTACCTAGCTCTACTGGGGAATGACAGTTTTTGAAATGGGTATGTACATTATAAAAAACAACATACGTGCATTTAATATTTACGTAACCCGACATGCCTCCTTCACAGCCATTTAGCCAACTATATTTTATAGGCATCGATATATATATATTTTCTTTTCTCATAACCAACACAATTGAATGGTTGATGGGATCGTAACATTTACTTTTTTTTCTGCTGACTATCAAGAAAAGGGGTTAAGAACCCTAATAAAATTTGAATTTTTCTGTACCGAAAGAAGAACAAACCGGGGAAAAAAAGCACACCAGCAGCAGAATAATATGGGTACACACAGAGTGTGTGGAAGGAGTAAAAAAACGTCCATTATTTCCACAAAAATTTGTGTGATAGCCGGTGACGGTGGTGTGGTGTTGATGTATAAAAAAATATATATAAGAGCAAGTTGAGTATACGGTTTGTAATGATTTGTGAGGAGAGATGTGTGGAGGTTGCACATAGGCATGTATTTAAGTTGCCGGGTTGGCTTTATGGATCTTTCGGTTTGTCAACAAAGGTATTACGCAGTGAGTAATTGCCCTCAGCTTGTGTGCTCAATATAAAAAGGACCAGTAGACAAATGGGTACAATGGAATGGTACGCAATGCAATGAAATGTAAGGCTATAAGACTTTGCGAGTCATAATATGGTCACATGTTATGTAAGGCTGCTGTACAAGAGCATTGAACGAGTTGGGGGTTTTTTACAGAAAAAATAATAATATTTTTTTGTGAAGCTTATCATTCTTTTCTTTTGGCAAAAAAATAGGCTGTGCTGTGTATATGCGTGTTGTAATATACCTAGCTACTTGACATTTTTCTATATTATATATTTTTCTCTTTTTTTTCTTGTTCTGTTTCAGGTCTGCTGCGTCTGCAGTCGATATTTCAAGATTTATCGTATACCAACGACTCCCTCCGTATTGATGTTGTGAGGCAAATCTCCAGTGCGGAGGAGGTACTCGGCATTCTCCTCCAGATCGAGATGGCAAATCGGTAAGATAACATGTTATATATGTGTGCATACTTTACTC
>JAITYZ010002023.1:0-15939 GCA_027744595.1 Paronellides praefectus
TCACTTGGCAACATGCCTTTCCACTGTGGTCGTGCTCATGACGAGTTGGCCATGTTGAATTATTTGGCGAATATACGATTCCAATTATTTGCAGAAAGACAAGAGCAAAAGAGTTTCCCCTGTTTACAAGTGTGTGGAAAAAGGAATACTGCGCGAAAATACCAGACAAGTAATATAAGTAAGTACGAAGCTATAAGGAGTCTACATTAATTATCCCTGCGATTCCTCCAACAACTCAACAAAATCTTGCGAGAAAGCAAATATTTTATCATCTGAATTGGAATGGCAAAACTTTTTCCCATGTATGCTCTTCCTTTTAATTTTTACTCTATACCCACTTACTATATTTGCTTTGCTTTAAAAAACATTCCTACCCCTCGCAATTAACAATTATTAAAAAGTTGAAACTGATATTTTTATCAATATGCGAAAATTCAACTTGTTAATAAGCTTGTTAAACAAAGGTCGTTAGCCCTTTTGGATATTTCTAAAGTTGTAAGTTCAACAAGACTACATATGATAATGCCATATGTTTATACTTTATGGTCTCAATAAAAGCAATAGGTATCACAGGACAATTGGAGTCCTCATTAAAAAATAGTTAAAATTGGTAGTGTTTTCAAATATATATATTATTACCTCGAATAATAGTTTTTGTATTACAAATTATTTGTAATCTCAGCAGTGACCAAAAAAGTTTTGCATGCTTCTCTCGACCTACTTCTCTGCAGGGAATTATAATCTACAACAAAATAAAAAATTGATGATTATCATTACATTTCTGCTTTCAATAGACACGAAAAATAATAAGATAGTATTTATATTGCAATGCCATGAAATCCCAACCTGTATTTATCCAGAGTTCTTTTCAACTTTTTCCTCCTCTCTCCTCCATCCCCTCTGCCGTCACACAATCGCTTTTTAATTATGTAAAACGCCATACAAAGCACAGCATACGAACACAATTACACACACATTCAGGTTTGCTTCGTGACGCCATTTCAGCACATCGGCGGATGGATTAAGAGAGTAGAAAGGAGCAGAACGCTCCATATATATGCTCCTTGCTCCTTTCCTTCACACTACAAGTTAAATTCAACAATGCAAGGGAACTGATTATTATTACGTCTTTGTTGGGGAACAAAAGTACATATTAAATTCTAGTTATTCCGCATGGGTAGTCAACAACACAAGGTGAAAGGTGGGGTTTTCAAAGGAAACATGACAGCTATTTTGCGTGTGTAACGAATATGTTTTTCGAAATCTTTGGGTTTTTGCTGGTGAAAGTCCATCACTATTCGAGGTTCACACTCTTTTTTCTTTTCTGATAGGAATCAAGTGTGGTATTTTGGATAATAGGATTTTGCAGAGGATGACCCCTTTTCCTACAACAGGTAATGATGATGAGGATGATAGAGGGATCCAGAGCCGTGCTTTGTCCGCATATGTGTGTCCATTTTGTGAAAAGCTATTCAAAATCCTCAGATAATGTGATCCAGCATGGATTTGTATAGATTTATTTTTTTTGTGGTTGAAAATGTCCATTCCGTGTGCATGACCAAAATTAAATAGAAAGTTGGACGACGAAGGCTAGCAAGGAAAAAGTAGTAAAAAAGGGGAAAACCAATTATTTTCCTGTCCATAATATGGATTGATAGGCAGGTGTGTGTGGTGGTGATGGGTTCCGTGGAAAAAAAGTAGAATTGCAAAAAGTGGTGGTTTTAGTCGAATCTGTTTTTGTGGAACCACAAAAAACACGGTCGCCTTCAACAAAAAAAGGTGAGGATGATGACCTTGTTACCTCAAAAGTTATCACCGCCACACCATCGGCATAACTACGCGGAAACCAGAGCCATCGATTTCATCGCCCAAAAAAAGTCATAAAATAAGAAACAAATAATTTGGTTCAATTTCATTATTCTTCATTCGGAATGGGGTAAATAGCGGAATTTCAAGTGTATTTTCCAAAGTTTTCCTATTTTCTGCAGCGTTGCAGACTGCTGTGTCAAAAGAATCCCTACCGACGCAGTGGCAAGCAAAATTTGAAAAAAATGAAAACCGATAATTTGGAAATTCACATTTCTCGTTAAACACGTAAAGCCATACTAAAGATTTCTCTTACAAAATCACCACAGCACAATTGTAAAGTACTCTTACATACGCATAAAACGCATAATCATATTCCCAATTTGGTATAAAAAATAGTTGTATAAGTATGTATGGAGAATAAAACAAGTTACAAGTTGATGGAATGAGAGAGGTAAAGATAAACATTAAAAAAGCAAAAAAAGAGACATAAAAAGTGTTTGAATGGAAAGTGGCAGTGGTGGTGTGGCAATAATGTTATTGCAAAGTGAGATTGCTTTCCTTTTTTATATTTCACTCTCAAACTTATTTCAGCACACAATGTTCCATATTATTATTATGTTTTCTTGTTTCTTGCAAGAAATGGTGTTTAGGAAAAAAATGAGTTAGAGGAGTCCACCTCTCTCTCTCCCTCTCTCTCTCCTGGTGTGACTCTGCCGAGAAGGAAGCACATTTCTGAAATAACATGCGAGCACTTTACGCAGCAGAGTATTAGAGTAGTAGTGGTCGTGGCATTGTATTCTCTCATGATGAAATGGAACCAGAAAAAAAAGATAATGGCACGTTGTACAGCACATTTGTATTTTTATGAAGCCGAATAACGCGGTGAGTGTAGTGAAATAATGAGCCATGAAATTTGAAATATGTGACAACTTTTTAAATCACATTTTGCATTTTCCATGCTGCCTACTTGCATGGCATGCCACATCACTTCATCCCACACCCGCACTACACTACACATTATACCCACTACACACTCACATGCCATGCGAGAGTGAGCAGACTTTGTCCCAGGAAACCCTGCTTTCATGCCAGAAAAGCAAATAAAGTGGAGGAAGTAGTGAAAGTGAGAAAACAAGTGGGAAAAGTTAGGAATTTATTAGGAGGCACATTACATGCCTGATTTACATTTAAACAATCTGTGAAAGAAAGAGGAATTTAAATGGCCGCACATTTCTCAATTCTCACTAAGCAAACAGTACATCGCAACTGAACAAACACGCACTCACCCTTTCAATGGTCGATATTTAAAAAAATATAAACATTTGCATGGGGCAGAATAAGGTCCAGCGACTACCACCACCGTTGTCATTTTTTTGGTAAAAAAATAAAAACAACTTCCGTCCATGTGCCATTTCTTGTTGTGGATTCATAGTTCTCGGGGAAACAGGAATCATGTCATGACATGAGTCATGGCACGTAGCGTCGTCACCATTTCTGCTCAACAATAATTGTGTTTATGGCTTGAAAATAATGAATAGGTAGCCATGCATTTAATATCCAGCACACGCTATGTAATATGAGCATGTAGAGCCATAATAATTGTGATTCATACAATTGGTGGCTTGTTCTATTCTCAAAATGAATAGAAATGAGGATGAGAAAAAGGTCAGTGGAGTAAACGTGGTTGTACTTTGGGGAGCAAAAAAAGAGTGTCATAAAAAAGAGTTGAACAATTGAAAGGAATATGTAGACTTCCGGAAAATATAGAACAATTTGGCAGGCATGTAGCAGGGTTAGAGGAATGTGGCGAAAGGTTGTGTGCATGTGGTGGTGTCCCCATAAAATCGGGGGAATGGTGAACGGTAGCCTGTGTGCTCCATTCAAAATGTAAATAGTTCATCTCAAGTCTTTGACCAGCCAGACAATGAAACAATTCTCCCTGATTTACATATTTTTATTAAACATATTCATTTTGGACTCCACTCTGAAACTAGCAAGGGATGTCTCTAAGTACAAGTACCCCTTTCATCCAACGCATGCTCACCAACACCTGCCGTGTATCATTATCACAAATCAATAATCAATCACTCACCACGAATCCCATTTTAAAGAGTTATCTGAAAGCCAGGTTTTTATTTTCAAATTGATGCCAAATTGTAAAGTAAAAAAGAAGAAGAAGATCCAGTGTCTGCCTGCACTCTACATTCAAGGCTTTAACGAATGAACATGGAAAATACAATGTGGATAAAATTTGTGTTGGTAGCTAGTCTGCTGTTTTTTGGTATCGTTCAAAGCAGCCGTCGGGCAACAGAGTCAAAAGACATAAAAAAATAGTTGTGAAGGAAAAAAGTATAAATTCAAGGGATATTTGTTAGCTTTTTTGTTGTTGTTGTTTCCGGCATAATACTTGCCGTACAGACTTTGTGGCCTTCAAAATAAAGCGGCTTACAAATTGCTTGTTTTTGCGCGTGAATGCATGTTTTATTCAGTTGGGTCCATGCTTAATCTCTTGTCTCGCTAAAAGAGTTCGTTACATAAAAAGCACGCGCTCTTTGCTCTTTCGTGCTGTGTGTAGTGCAATGTTAAGCACGGATCAGCACAAACGAACATACATGCATGTAGGATGTGAATGGATCCAAAATGTCGCTTTTTAGTTATAATGACCTTGTTATTTCACCTGTACAAAAAAATAATCCAATCCCGCAATTTACCGTTCCCTCACATCATGTTTCACCTTCTTGTTGGTGTTCACCTTGTTAGCTTCCTTCACTCAAGCAACGTCGTTTACTGAATCCTCTTTTTTGAGTAACAACAAACCCCCATCTGTAGTGATTAGTGATGTATTGGACAAGATAATAAAAAAGTAGGTCAATAGGGTATTTGGTTGTTGGAATTTACTGCCAGAGGAAGAGGATTTTTTTCACTTTTATTTGATTGAAAATGTGTCATGTTTATAGAGGGTCAGTACTCCAAATCTCCATTTTACTACGGAAACACTTTTTTTAGATTTAAAGTTAGAAAATTAGCCATGTGGAAGCTTTAAAACGGAATTATTATTTTGCAATAGGATTAATAAAAATATACAGTTTCCGGTGTCAATTACACCATTTCACAAACAATTCCCGTAACATAATATTGTTTGGATGTTTACTTTTTATCTGACATATAATTGGAGAAGGTACGTAATTGTAAGTCAGATGGAATTAGTAATATATCTCCGACCTATCCTATGATTGCTTGGCTATTTTTGTCTCAATTTGACCTTGAACCTAAACCTATACAATACAGCAACCTATACAACACTATCCTAACTTCATAGATTGTAAAAGCGTCTCATAAAAACTGGAAACACATTAGTAGTATCTCGACTATTATAAACAGTTGAAGGTAAAACTGCAACAAAAAAATGTGACATGGGTGCATAGTGCGGTTTTATTGTCTCATTTGCTTAGTTTTTCTGTCTCATTCTCTGGCATAAAAACAACCGTTTGAAGGGAACTTGTGTGTAATTATTTTGTTGTTTCCCCAATGTAATTACTTTGTAGAAATTAGTATGTTTTTTTAGTTTCTTCTCCTTCCCAGATAACAATTTCATTAACTTTTACAAGTCGCAACGTTAACTCTTTTTATTGCATAGTCAACTTATATCGATCAACTGGCTGCACAGAATACTACCGCTACTAAAAGTTGACTGGATAATAATCTTCTTCATTATATTCTTTCTTATGCCCTGTCTGGTGTCTGGTCATCCAGATTCCATTATTGATAACTTTTGGTTGTTGTTTTCATTGTGTGTCCCTCAACTGTTTTGTCACTCTGGAATTTTTGTAGGTTTTGTAAGTTCTCTTTGTTTTTTGTGACCAAGGCCATGCCCCGAAATGATAACTCCGCCACAAATTTTCTTTCTTGTGTTCAGACTTGCTCAGTTTACGTGCACGGATAGCTTGACCTAATCTACTTTTCCCTTTTGTCTGTCACTTTTGTATTGGGAGTTGCACCAGGAATTTTTATACATTTTGGATTCCTTTTATTCCCTCTTTTAGCATCCATCTCTCTTGAGAGATCCACATACTTTGTCACTGCTTTTTGCTTATCACCTCCCTCATCTCGTTTTTGGAGTTACTTGGCTGGCTGGGTGCAGCAGTGACCCGCGAGATAAAAATGAGAGATGAGACATCAGGAGGATTGGAATTAAGCCAGTGTGCTTTTTGGGTTGCATGAAAAGGAAAATAAAGGGGACTCTCTCATTCCTTTCACAAAAAGGACGTGGGTAGATACATGACCTATGATATTATGGCTGTGATGATTATCCAGCCAAAAGCCATAATCACATCTCCTCACCTCTCGTCTTGTGTAGCCGCAGAGGAGGAGAGGGATGCAAGGGAAGGTTTTTATTTGTTTGTGGAGGTTCGTCCTTGCACCTTTCTTATTGATGCGGAGTTTTTATCCCTCATCTGTTTTTTTGCTGGCTTGGCTGGCTGGGTGCACAAGTGACCCGCGAGATAAAAATGAGAGATGAGACAACAGGAGGATTGGAATTAAGCCAGTGTGCTTTTTGGGTTGCATGAAAAGGAAAATAAAGGGGACTCTCTCATTCCTCCCACAAAAAGGCCGTAGGTAGATACATGACCTATGATATTATGGCTGTGATGATTATCCAGCCAAAAGCCATAATCACATCTCCACACCTCTCGTCTTGTGTAGCCGCAGAGGAGGAGAGGGATGCAAGGGAAGGTTTTTATTTGTTTGTGGAGGTTCGTCCTTGCACCTTTCTTATTGATGCGAAGTTTTTCTTTTGCTGAAAGTAAAAATGTAGTGTAAATGGGACAGAATCAGAGCATGATGATCAGCAGATGAGAGGGTATCAGCAAGGAAGGAAAAGTGGAATAAAATATATCCTTTCTTTAGGTACACCCTTCATTTCTGGAGGCCTGCAGCAAACACAAACAACCATGGGGACACCCAGCAAACTAATAAAAAACAAAAATGAGACTTTTGCTTTTTCCTCTCATTTCCTTCTTGAAACAGAGGAGNTGAGTGGTAATTTAATAGCGTGGCTATGGGGACTCCGGGAATCATCTGAGAAGATGTAGGACGATGTAATGACAACGGCAGAATAACAAGGCGTCTTCTCTTTTGTTGGGGCGAGAGCTCCTATTTTTCTGGCTTGTTTCTCTTGACGAAAAATATATGACAATCCTCAGGATACCCGTATAATCTCAGGACGAGGTAGCAACCGGGAGAAGGAGAGGAGGACCCTTGTAATAAAAAATTGTACAAGTTGTTAGGTTTTTTTTACAAGGGAAGGATTTATGATGAGAAAGGCTGGAAAAAGAGAACGTGATGCTTAATGGCATTAGATTCTTTTTTGAAGAGCTCTTAATGTCATCATCATCCTCCTCTGGCGCTGACCTACTTGACTTACTAACCTACAGCAACAATAATAAACGTGTAATATAGTAACTTATACGGAGCAAAAAGAAGGGAAATACCTAGAGTTTCTCTGTAGATTTTTAGGCTCTCAGATGTGATACTTCTCTCACAAATCCACTTTAAATGGAGGGGAGACAAGAAAATGTACGAGCGGGTGGACCCAAAGTGGATACCATAAGCAAGAAAAAATGGAAAAGTTTACAGTCAAGACTTATTTAAAAAAAATATACCAATGTAAGAATTTAAGTTTAAGAAAAGAAACCATTATCGTAACATCCCTTCGGAAAATGCAAACTAAAAAAACATTTATAGTCAACCTTGGCTACAGCGTCTTTTGCATCAGGATTCGTGTCATCAACAAGAGGTTACCCATGAACTAAAGTACGAGTACGTAATTCTCTCACAAATCCACTTTAAATGGAGGGGAGACAAGAAAATGTACGAGCGGGTGGACCCAAAGTGGATACCATAAGCAAGAAAAAAATGGAAAAGTTTACAGTCAAAACTTATTCAAAAAAATATATATGTAAGAATGTAAGTTTAAGAAAAGAAATCATTATCGTAACATCCCTTCGGAAAATGCAAACTAAAAAACATTTATAGTCAACCTTGGCTACAGCGTCTTTTGCATCAGGATTCGTGTCATCAACAAGAGGTTACCCATGAACTAAAGTACGAGTACGTACGACCGAAGGAAACGTTGTAACGAGCAGATCACGTGATGATGATGCATCAATATAAAAAACGTACATTTTTTTCTCTGTGTATACCTGAATGACTTCATGAAAGAGAAGAAAGAAGACAGTTTTTGTGCCAACATCATAATCCCCACTGCATTATTGCATGCAGTGTTCATGTCTCTCCAGATTTAAGATTTTGTTCTCCTTCTCACTCTTTTTATTCAAGGTAGCTATGTAGCTCTGCTGGACAGTAGCCTTTTTAACTAAACCACCAACCAAAAAAATCGTTTTGAGGAAGCCCTTTCTTCAGGTTATTCCCATTTCATTCTTTTGTGTGCCCACCCGTCCTTTGTGAGCAGAGTAGTTGATGAAATGAATACGAAGGCAGAGATGAAGTGACATTGAATAAATGTCCTTGTCACTCTTTCATTCTTTTCCCTTTCATTTTTTCCCAAGCAACATGTACACCCACACAACAACAAAAGGGGTTTCTCATACAATGTTTTCAAGGTCTTCCCAGACATACTCATCATCATCATCATCATCCAAAAAACGTTTTAACACTTTCTGGAAAATCAAGTATGCTTCTGATCAATCCATTTAGCATATGCAGCAACACGCTTTTCGCTCCTTGTGCATATTGTGAAATTTGTGAATGTCATCATCACTCATCCACGTATTCAACTCACGCGCATGCATGACAGCTGCAGTAGTGCTCCTGTATAAATGAATACCCTTCCATTTCCCATTTCTCGGAAAAATCGACAATGAACTTGGACTGCATTGTTTGATGAAAATATACATGGCTTACATGACCTTTTAGAGTACATGCATATTGCATCTAATACTTCCAGGGACTTGAGCACCATAAAGTTTACTTCCTGCGGGAGCACTTTACTTTCTTAACTAATCGCATTTATTCAAATTTTATGCATTGCCTTTTGATTTTTTGGCACACAAATCTGAGATCGAGACAAAAAGAGTGCTGTAAAATGTGTTTTTTTTTCTGTGACAAAAAATGATCATCGACTGCGTCATTTTTTTTTCTCTTGTCAATTCTCTTCCGTCCCTACATATCTCATTCTACGTGAAGAGGTTGGCACGGCAACAATCCAGACACGCTACACATTTATCTTTGTAGTCCTTTCCTTTTAGATGGAATCATGAAAAAGAATTTGGCAGTGAAGAAATGTTTGAAAAGTGCATATCGTCGCAATGCAGCCGTCAAGACAAAAGATAAGTGTACGTGATGTACTATGGAATCTACTGGAATCTCTCTTTTTGTATTTTTCCACTCCAAATACTCCAGAAATAAAATGTAAGAGCTGTAGTAGTAATATGGTAGTAGTGTGTGGACCAGCAATTGATAAGCTGTAAGTAAAGGGCTGAAAGCACGGCTTACTCTCGTCCATTCTCAATCTTTCCATCTTTTGTACCGAGCTACTACTGGGATTTCCCCAAAAAATTCCTTTTGAGATTTTAGATCTACTTGTTTCCAGCTGCAATGGATCTTGTTGAAAGATGCAAGGTTGTTTTACTCATTCTGTATATAACTTAAAAGTAGTAGGGTTGTCGAGAGAAGATGGATAGAAGAAGGGAAGAGATGGAGAGATATGAGCATGTGATTTTTATTGAGGAGAGCATGCAAAGAAGGAAAGGGATGCTGAGAATGGACGGATGAAAGGGAGCAAAAGGGCTTCTCAACTAATCCTCCCCTCATATTTATTGACGCCCTACATCCTACAAACACGCTGACTTGTAGTTCAATGAGAGGCCTAGAGTGTCAGGTAATATAGACATTGTACATTTCGTGGAGAAGCCCAGCTCAAAGATAATGGGTAAGACGCTGGGATAAAGGAAATGATACAACAACAACAACAACTTAAAGAAGCCAATTGGTTAAGCTGAAGATATGAGGATTAAAAAAGGAAATATCGTAGAGGTTTTGCATCAGAAGAAATAACAAAGAGATTGGAGATTGGAGAAAAAAACGTTTTGTTTGATGGGTCAGGGCACATGATGTGTACCTGAATGCAGGCATGCGTGGTTATAAATGATGTGAGCTTTGATTTGGAAACTCAGTCTGAGAAGAGATGCGAAAGAGGGAGAGAAAAAAAATGTAGAGAAAAAAAGTCTCACTTTGAACAAGATTGGCTGTGAATTGTGAAGTGGTTTTGTGTTGTGTCTTCTCAACTTTCTTTCGTCTTCTTTTTTTTGCTCTGTTGAATTGGCTGATGGAATTGGACTAGGCTGACGGGTTGGCTCAGAGTGGAGATAATATTCGATCTGCCATCGCAATTGATGTACTGGGAATTGAGTGTGGAGGCTCAGTGAGCCCAGCCGTCGGAAACAATTTCCCTTCCTTTCTCTCATCACCACCTCCACCATCATCATATCATCGCTGCGTTGCTACTGCTGCTTGCTCATTCCTCACTGGTAAGGGAGAAAGTGGACTGGAGAGATCGATACTCCTTTCTCATGTTTACATTATTCCTTGGCTGAGAAGAGTGTACATGGATGTGGTTAGTGTGTCTATCTTGACTCTTTAGTGCTTGCACTCAAAGCCCTTGAGTCCGCCTCAAAAGTGCTCTGCAAAGAATAGTAAGTGAATAGCATAGGCACAAACCCCCAGCAAAAATAGAGCACTGGGAACCGAGAAAAAAAGTTCTTTTGGGTTTTCCTTCACTTCGCATTATTGCCACGTACGTATCCAGCGAATGAGTAAAGTAGACAAGATAGATATGAAATAAAAGAAGAGGAGAAAAAAAATGTATTTCCTCTTTTGGTCCAATGAAATGGAATCCAAAAAGCCAAATCATTTTATCACGCTGTAACTATTTTTATTGCAACACATTTGATATTTATGAGTGTATTTTCATTTTCTCATTTCAGAGTGACCGCTCTTCTCTCTGTCGTCGCAACAAGGCATAGTTGTCTGTGCTCGCAAGCCCTAAGAGACAAAAATACTTTTTCATTTCATTCCATCAAACAATATTTTTTTTTCGAAGAAGGCAGAAAAGTTTTATGAGAAGGGTGATCATCATGGGACCATCATGGGTTGTCCTTGTGTGTCTCATCAGCGCTTCAACTTTCCTTCGTCAAGAAGGACCTGCTCTTTGCCAGGCAGCTAGTGTTGCTGGTGCGGACATCATTTCCAATTCCAGTAACGTCCCTGTTGAAGCCATCAACATGACCAGAGCAGCTACGGAAAGTAATCCCTCTTCATCCCCACCAACCATCATCGCAGAGGTAGTGGCGCTGTCGGATAATAATAATGGGTCGACTATTGGTCGTGCAGCAGAGCCGAAACACGATGATCACGATGACGATGATCATGATGATAAAAAGCATAAGCATAAGCATGATGATGATGACGACGATGATGACCATGAGCATCACGATAAGAATAAAAAGAATAAGAAAAAGCCTGCCAGTGTTTCCAACAACCTATCCATCACAGAAACGATCCTCGAAGGGAATTCATCGAAGCGACCATGCCCTCTTTCTCATCGTCCTCTTGGAAACTCGTCTCTTCCAGGAAGTGGGATCAGTAATGCAACGTCTCAGGTTGGGATTAAAAAAAGTGTATTAAAATAACTAATTAGCTTTTGCAGTTGGAATCTTCAAAATATTCTAATTAATTATAGGACTCGCTAACTCCTGGAACAGCTCTGGAGAAAATATCTGAAAGTATTGTTGGTGTAATGAGTACCATAAAGGTAGATCCGTTATCCTTATGCACAACCAGCATATTAGCTTATTTAAAATTTTATGCAGAGTTTTATTTATATTTGTTTATTAGAACTCAGTGGCGTCAATTTTCTCCCCGGGGGCAGGGCTACCAGCCCATGGTATCAATGACGACTTGGAGTGCAACCATAGCATCTCAACCAGTTTGAACGAAAATTCAACCCTGGAAACTACAACTACAATTTTCTCCCCGGGGGCAGGGCTACCAGCCCATGGTATCAATGACGACTTGGAGTGCAACCATAGCATCTCAACCAGTTTGAACGAAAATTCAACCCTGGAAACTAAAACTCATCCAGCTGCTTTTGCTGCTGCTGGAGGAGAAGGTGCAAACTCGTCCTCGGCGACCGTAGTGAGCGATGTAGTTCAGCCTGTGAGCCTACCTGAGGGATCCACTTCTACAGATATTTCATCTGTTCCATCAACAACAATGGCAGCAACGGTGTCCTCCACCCCATTCACAACCAATGAGACTGTCGTCGTTAGCAGTTCCACAACCACTACTACTGCTGCTACTACAACAGCAACTCCATCAGAGATTGGGGCATAATTCCTGAATGAAAGTTAAGGATTGCGAAATGTATGGAGGAGGATGTGAGCATATCTTTGGGAAGTTGTCATGCAAAAAATAATCCGTTGACGAATTGTAAGCCCTAAAATAAATATTTGTACAAAGCGGCAAAGTAAATATGCCAATTTATGAAAATGTGAATTCATTTATCTTGTAACGTGTGAATAAACTTTGCTTAAATAAAGTAATATGCTGTAATATTTGCTATACAAATGATATCATCACGAATGAATAAACAGACAACCAATTTATTAAAAACCCAAATTTCAAACGAATTTATTCTCGAATTTTCCCACACTTTTTTACAATACATAAATTTATACATTGATGCATTCATACACACATTATTATAGAACGTAAAACTGTTTTTTGACATACATGCATAATATTGAGTTTCAAAATTATCATTACTCCTTTAAAAGTATTTTTTTACAATACCAATTTTTTTTACCTTTTCAACCAACAGCCATAATAACGTAACCTTATATATTTTTTTGCATGCTAGTTAGCACGGTGTCAAAATTGGAATACAGCCAGAAAAAAATAGGTGAATTCTTTTTTGAGAGAATTTTGGACCCTTCTGAAAAGATAGGGTTCACCTGTAATAATCATCTTGTTCATCTCTCACACAAATATTCAAAGTACCTTTTTTGGCATCATGCAAATTATATATTTTTTTACCGTGGCTGGGATAACCGTATTTGGGAAAAAACTTGTACAGTAGAGTGCACCATCTTACGGATATTATTTTTTATACACATGTCAACCACACAGAAAAACTCGGATTTTGTGACAAAAAAGGTTGAACCGAACATTTTTTTTGTTGTGGTGTTTTTTTTTTGTCAGCAGCAGCAGTTGAGCAGCATAGTTTAAATTTTTCGTCCAAAAAATTCATCATCATTTTTCTTTTTCTTGTTTACTTATCCCAATTCATCTCCATCCGATTTATTTTTTTTGTCAATTTATTTTAAAAGTGTCATCATTTTGTTTAACTCCACTACCATTTGATTATTTTGCACCGGTATAAATTCAGAATAATTAGAGAATAGATGTATTCATAATAATTTTTCACTGGATAATTTATTCAAATTATCTATCAATGATTTTTTTGCTCATAGTATTTTTATTGTTTGTATAAACTTTTGTTTTTAATGGCGTATGTATATATTCACGTTTCTTGTTTGTTTGTATAGCAAGAGTATGAAGAAGAGTTAGTGGCAGTTGGGTCTCGGGATACAGATTTTTTTTAGTATTTTTCCTCTCGCTTTCTTTTCTTCTTCCTTTTCTCTTCAACGGTTTGGTTTAAGCTGTGCCGAAAATGAGGACGACGCTGAAAAGGAGACAGAGGCTGAGTGGAATCTTTTGCGGCATTTGCCCTCCAGTTTGCATCGCGGCCGGCAGCTCCCCTACAAGTTTACACAGAGAGAGAAAAGACAAACAAGTATTAGTATTTTGACAACATCAACAACAAAAGGAGCAATAAAATAAACTTATTGTTTACTCCTTTTCAATTTACAATTCAATTAAGGGCTTATTAACAGTGAGATAAGTAGGTATAGTGGGGTAGGCGGTAGGTTTTTATAGGACTGGAGACTGGAGGACTCTCTATAAACTGCAGAGTATACTTCACTAATTACTTTATTCATTCAGCTTGGCCATAACTCACAGAAGATGAAAGGAGACAATAAAATGAAGGATGTCTGTACTTTATGCATTTTCTTTACTCTTTTTGATGTATAATAGCCTATAAGAGACACACGTATAGGAAACAATGACAGAGGCAGAATGAAAGGTAGACTTTTTAGTAGCGACCGAAGAAATGCGGTGGGTGGTCATCTGCGAAAAACTCGCATTTGAGTGTATGGCGATACAAGTCCGTAAGTCTATTCAAATAAAAACATTTTTTGCCCACTCATTACTTTGCTACAACTACTGCCTCTGGTACTCTGGTATTAAGGTCCATATATTATTTTGGAGTAAAAAGGAATGGAAAAAGCATGCACCGACAGACAACAGAATGCGATCATGATCATGAAAGTGGTGATGGATCGCTCATTCATTTGGTAAAAGGACGGAAAAGAATGGCGTGTGTGTGTGCGTTGTGGTGTGTTGTAGGTGGACGTGATGTGGTTCGTTGGGTGGCTTCTTCTAGAAGCAACTATCCGGCTTATGTATCTCGTATATATGGAACACTTCTTGGTCCCTTTACTTTTCATGTCGCCAGTAGTTTACAAAAAAACGAATGAATTAACTTTCGTGCATATCAAGCGTGCCCTCCAGCAAAACTAAGGGCTTCTTCTTGTTGAGAAAGCGACTGGAATAAATCTCAGGAGGCATGGATCATCCACGTTCTCCCATCCGACAAGGCAACATATAAATAAAGAAATGAGGGGCAACGAAGCGAGCAGCAGTGGACCTAAAAAAGGAAAAAGCTACCTAAAAAACAACACGTTCATCTCGGAACATTCTTAATCCACTGCTCTTTTCTCATCATCCCTTGCTTGCGTGCAATAAAGTGAAGCTTTTAATGTAAAATGGCATAATAGATTAAGCATGTCCAAAAATACTCATGTCTCCGCTTCTCAATCCTTTTTTTCTGTGCTACTTTTAGACATCGCTTGGGAAGGGATTTTTTTAGAATTTTTTTCATCTCCTTTTGACTAAATACACGCAATATGTTGCGTAAGCCATAGCACAAAGGAAGATCAAGTACGGAATTCTTGGAAACAAGCAAATCTTGTGAGTATAAAAAAATTGAGAATTGTCGTAGATTGCTTTTTTGTATGATCATCAAACACATAACCTTTCTGGCTTCTTTACAACAGCCTCCAGTTTCCATTGAATGTAGAATATTATGTAGTTGGATGCGTGGGTGTAGTAAGATGAGACAACTTTCAGAAAATATACTCGCATAGTTTTTTATTGGACAGATGGAAGGAAAAAAGCATGGATCAAATAGACTCTTGAGTCTTCTTTACATGGAATTTAATTTTCATTTCAATTTAAATGGATTGGGTGATTGTGTACACAGGGGAACAATTCAATATCCAAACACAGTTGAGAATAACATTTTGAATAACACCCGTGTACTTTTTTACACAGGCTGACTGCTATTTTTCATCTCCACAGGAAAAAAAACATGCCAACTCAGCACGTTGCACCCATCAACCAGTTTTAAAAGAAAAACAAAGTTTTCCCACTTTGTTTTCACCTTTTTTATAAAATGCATTTTCCTACGTCTCCATTCTTTCTCGAGAGAAACAAAAAAGATGCTAGCTTGGCACAATAATGCAATTGTGTCTAGCGAGCAGCAACGCAGTTACTGTAACGGTAGCCTCCTCTCAAAACAATACAAAAGTTTAAAACTTTTCTTCTCTTTCAGTTTCCATTACTTTTTGTAGTGGTAGCTGTGTCTGTGTTGCGTGATCGACATCCACAAGATAACACGAATAATGGCACCTTTCCAACCCTTTAACTGTGAGTACAATGACATATTATTATGCAATTCCATTTCCGATCCATTCCATACCTTACATCAAGAAACTATATAGAGGTTGGGCTAAGATGAAAAGACATTGACCTACGCCCCCCGACGTCACCACAAAACAGAAAGGTTGTCAAAGTTACAAATAAGCTTTGTTGAGTTTTTGAATAAAATGTTGATTGATGGTATCATTTAATTACATTTCTCTCTCA
>JAITYZ010002024.1:0-11203 GCA_027744595.1 Paronellides praefectus
ATATATACGAAATGTAAATAAAATGAGTTAAAGTGGGTTATATATATGAATTATTATTGCATAATAATACCTATTTTAACTGTGTTTTTAAATATGCCTAGATATATTTACATAAGCTCTTTGAGTGAAAACGCATGCATGGCATGACATATATATATACATGTGTGCATGTCTGATTAGTAATTTCTTACCATTAAAAGTCAGTTTAAACCTATTTTGTGTTCATATATGTAAACTTTTTTTAACGTGCTATTTATTATTTGTTGGTGAAGAGAGACGAGAAATGTGTGGGTGAAGAAGTCTACTAAAAGAGTATTTATACTCTATCCTTACAACTATTACTATTATTATACTATAACTGACTATTATTGAGAGTGAATGAGCATAAAAATACGAATTTACTACTACTACTGGAGAAATGAGTATACGCGTACATAGTTTTTTTTATGTTGCATTATTATTGGGGAGAAGAGAAGTTGGAACGTTGGAAGTGAGAGTGGAAAAGCGGGCAGCAATAATTTTGGAATGTCTGAGTGCATATAAGTCTGGTTTTGGTGTTTTGACGCTTTTTTTTCTTACTTTCTTTCTATACTGCTACAATATGCTGCAGGATGCAAGTAAGTTCATTTCATGGTTTAATAATAAGAATGCGTGCAGTCAAGTCAGGAATACCGGAGGAATGAGTGTGGAGTAATGACACATGGGACCAACAAACTTGGTGGAGCTGATATTATATTATATTTTGTGCCTGGAAAAGATCTTTAACTTCACTTGTGTTTGTGTGTGAGTTTCATTTTGCTTATGGTTCATGGACACACGCACACAGATCACACGGTGATACGTATATACATAAGTAGTTACATACACACGCGTTGTTTTAGCTATGGGGTAACACGGCACGGGGAAGAAAAGTCAATCCGATTCGGTTTGTTGAGAACGTGTATAGGTATGTTATGTTATATGGGCACAGTGGTGGTGGTGGCAATGGTGGTGTGGTGACGGTGACGATGATCATGATGATGCGGGGCTGTTGGCTTATTACTGCGTTTCTTGTTCTGTTGCTTACCCTGAAGTGCATGCACGCTTCTTATGGTTTTCTCGGTACAGTTTTGGGTTCCGTTCCGCGTCCGGGCATTCTCAAAAGGAGAGAGGCGTAAGAGTCATCATCATGTCAGTTGCGTTTACCCTAACGTTCTCAACGTCGTAGAGAAGAGGAGAAGCAGTTACCCTAATAGTAGCAATAGCAATAGTGCAGCAGCAGTGGTGGTACTAGTGCGGTAGTAAGCAGTGATGTCTGGAAGAAGGAAAAGAAAACTTTTAGACCAGACTGTCTATGTGGTCTCTCTTCAGTCGGTAACGGAACTGTGAGCCCAGAAGATATCTCTGATCTTTGAAAGAAGAGTAGGGCGGCAGCATCGCAGCAGCAGCAGCAGCACACAAGTCTGTAGGAAGGAAGCAAAAGAGAGAGAGAGAGAGTTTTTTCTTGGGTTTTTTCTCTGACTCCCACTTTTTTTGCTTTCCTCTTTTTGAGCAAACGTTACATAAACACAGCAGCGCGATAAGATACTTGTGACTTGACTTTTTGTATGTATAACTTTCATTCAGTTTGACTGTTCTTCTGCAAAAATTCACAGCCTCTTTCTCGATTCCCAAAAGAGAAAAAAACTGCTCGTTGTATACACATGACTTCCGTATCATGTCTTGATCACTGTGTTTACTCACCGGCCGGAAGTTATTCCATTGAAAAAAAAAGTTTCTCTCTGGTGTGATTTTTTTTGCGAGTAGAAGTGTTGATAGTGTGCGGATTTTCTAAAAAAATCGGGTTCACTCATACTTCCGTTTTTCATTCATACATTTCCCGACGCAAACATAAACACACGCAAACATAAACACACAAATGTCCATGTATGCGACGTATAGAGTGCTCCTCTTTCATCCATCCACCACTCGATGACTCGTTCCTAACTGTTACTCTTTTACATATTCATTTTTATACTCACCGTTTTAGCTATTTTTTGCCGTTTGTTCCTGTAAAAAGTGAGGCTACTTTGTCGTTCTCGTTCCCGTGCCGTTTGTTTTAAGGATTCATTCAACCAAAGCCATAATAAGATCTCCGCATTGAGTAAAAACTCATATTATCATCATCAGGAACTGCGGCAGTTGTAACAGTAACACTCTGGCACTGCGTGTGTGTGTCTTTTATATGCGTACGTTTTACGTATAAAAAAATTAAGAAGAAAGCGGATACAGAGAATTCAGGAAAAATCATAATGCGTTAGCCTCCTTTTCCTGATAATTTTTTTCTCTTGTCTTCTCACATCTGCAATAGTGTACAAAAAAATTGTCACTACAACTGTGAGAGTGTGTGCGAGCTCGGTTTTTCCATGTAACGTCAGTGTGTTCTCTCTTGATTGCGTTGCATACACGCACATACGATTACATTTGCTACCCAACCACACACGCATTATCCGGATCATCAAAATAATATTAAGCAATTCTACAAAGTAAAATGTAAATAAAACTGCTCATCAGCAATCCTAATAACTCTACTTGGTTTCCACTACGTTTTTTTGGGTGTGTATTTCTTATCTCACACTCATGACACGACATGTTTTTTTTCACGTGAAATAGTGTGAATACTTGGTATTTTATAGTTGCCGTCATTTTCATCAACACTACCATCAAACATTGACGACAAGCTTGAGAACTGTACTACTACTGATACTCCTATGATAACAGCAGTAGTAGCAACAACAACAACTTTAACAAGCCGAAACGCATACCACCACACACAGATGAATAATCAAATAACACATCAAGGCAATTTGTAAGAATAAAAAAAGCGTGGGAGTTTTTCTTGTGATTTCAATTACGCTGCTGTTTCTCCTTCCTTTAACACTCTTATCATCGCAGCATACATACTTTTTATGCGTGTTCTGTTTATTATTATTGTGCTGCGCATAACTACCATTACTGTGTCCACAGATTTAGCAAAATCATCATCATCATCATCTTGAGAGACTTGTCCATTTTTTATCGGAAACATATGGGAATTATCTGCTGTTTTTTGTAATGAATGATGATAATAGAGCATTGAAAATCTGTGAAACGCATGAGAGAAAATAGGAGTGAAACCATTTGGTTTGCTATATACATTTACAATGAAATGCGTTTATGTGTGAATAAAAAAAAGAGAAAAGGAAAGACTGGTAGCGGTGGTCGACCATGTATCAAATGAAACGACTTTACTTGTAATTCTGGATGGATATAGTTTGTCATGAGTCATCTCATTCTCTCTCTCTCTCTCTTTCTCATACTTTTTGTTCAATGAAAATGTGTTGTAACTTTTTGTGAGGAGGAGAGTGGAATGGAAGAATGAGTAGTGGTGGCGGCGGTGATGGTGGTGGTGGTGATCAAGAGGAGCAGAAAAGAGAAGAGCAAACTCATAAAGCTTTTGAGTAGCTCTAGAGCAGCGGCAGTCAAGGGAATAATAGCGTAATTCCGTCATAGCTGTATACAGTCATCATATCATAGAACGTTTATATGATAAAAAATGAATGCAATGTGATGTGAAGACGCGAAGCGAACCAAACCAAAGCCAAAGTTGTAATTCAAGAAGAATGAAAAAAGGATAAAAAGGGAGACTGTTGTGAATGTGTACACAATACAATGTGGCAATCGCAATATAAAAAAATATATTATATACCTACGTGTTATATAAAAGAAGTGCGTGTATTTACGAATTTGTATTTTCGTAGTGCGGTTAATGCTGTTGTTTGTTGGTGAATGAAAGCAACTTTTTTTTAGCACAAAACAGAAAAAAAAGAGTTTTACTTCTTAAAGCCACAGCCAAGCCAAGAAAATCCCTTTTCTTGTTGTGTTCCTTTTTTTGATAGAAGTCAGATTCATCTTGTCAGTTTTTGGCAAGATTGCAAGACTCTTCTAGTGGAGATTTTCTTGACTTTGTATACAAAAAAGTAGGTATTATATAATAGTGGTTAGTTGTTGTGATGGAGGAACAGATTGTGAAAAACGAACCCGAAAGAAATCTGTCTGTATAGCTTTTTTTTGTTTATTCATCGAGCATACCAGGCAGTCAGAGTACCTTGTAAATAGCAAGTGAATGTACTCTCATTTCATCCGAAATTGTCAGACTCTTGATGATGATGAGATGATGATGATCATGATGATGGGATGCTGGAATAGGCAACAAAAAAATTGCTCAATTCGTCTTGTTTGAGACATGACTATAAACAGGAGGATACATACATGCCGTCAGAAAAGATGTTATCAGAGATGAATGGTTACAATAAAGAATACATTCGGATTCTGGATCGCGAATTGCATCTGTAAATTGCTGTGGAAGAATGCGCAAATACCGTCGTCGTTGTTGTCAGCATGGTGGTTGTAGTCTTAAGATAAAATTGAAGTAGGCAGGGGAAGATAATGTGTACAATATTTCATGAAAAGAACGAACCTATTTAGTATCATCATCATCATCATTATCCGTGCATGGCATGTGGTTTCCTCTTTTCTTTTCTCTGAAAATAAAAACAAGAACAGAGAAAAAGCAGCATTTTTGTGGTAGCCACCAGCCGCGGTAAATATTAGTAATAATAGAAGCTTGTTGTAGGAGTAAATAAGAATAATCAACGTATTTATTGTCTACATTTTGTTTGGTGCGGCTGATTCATGCAATATTGCGAACCAATTGGTTTTGGCCATGATGATGATGGTGAGTGGTGAGTAAGTCAGAGCAAGAAAGAACGGATTAAATGTCGTGTATAGGCATTTCATACTATTCGTACTGTATATATTATATATGATTTTTTTGCTATTGGTGATGCATGATACTGTAGTGTGGTGAAAATATTCCTTGTCACGGAATTGTATTACACATCACTTGACTTGATAGTTTTTTTTATGTGTGGTATGGCATTGGCAGTGGTAACTAACCAAACCATATAGCATGGTCAAAAAAAAGACGGAATACTACGACAAAATGTGGAGTGACTAAGTGATTCAAAAAAGGGTTATTTGTTAAGTCGCGGTTGAATATGATCATAATCAACAATATATATATAATATCACATTTCTTCTTGTTCATAAAATCCTTTCGGACCATGGAAGCTCTATCTAATCTTTTTACTGAGCTGAACATATGTGAACGAGTAAAGCTGTGCGGTCATGGACGTTTTTATTATTATAACAATAATATCGCACCAACAACAAAGTGATGGTAATATAAGCGAATACAACAACAGCTCATGACGAACTTTTTTTTAAGGTACTTTTGGCAAATGCCTTGTGTCTTGTCGTACATTGTTCTCTTCTCTCTCGTCGTCTTGTAAAACTACAATACATTACATTTGTACAACACAACCCATTTTTGTTGTTGCCCTCCTATATTTGCTGTTGTGGTGCCAGTTTGCGATTTCAGAGTTGTTTGGTCTTTTCTTCGTGCTCTTGAGAGATTGCTATCTTGATGATCTCTGAGAGCGAACACTCTGCTGATGTGATGAGGATCAGCAAGCAAGAAAGCAGGAGTGAACAACAAAAGAGTCGGTTGGTCACACTTGCGTAGACCATTTGTAAAGAGTAATTTGTTGTGTGCGGTTTATTGGCGTGGCTGATAAAATTGCGTGAAAGTAAAATAAATAAAAAATACTCAAGTTTTTTTCTTATTCTATTGTGTTCGCATCATTGCGTATAAAGGAAAAAGGAAAGGAGAATGTGTTATATATTTTTCATCATTGCGTAATATCAATGATATGGATCATCAACATTTTTTGTTGATAAGAAAGACGCTTTTATTATAGTCCCGTTGTCGGTCTGTGTGAGTGTGCGTTTGTGTGGTAAAGAGAATTGAAGGTGGATTAGTTGGTCATAGACCTGCCTATATACATACCTATATATCTATGTATTATTGGTTATGTACTACACTCGTGATAATTCTAAGCAAATATTATTATATGGATTAAATTCCTTTTGTGAAATGAATAAAATTCATTGAGAAAAAAAAGAGAACATTACTGACTGCAAAAAAAACTAAACAACAACAGAGTAGTGTAGAATGAAAATAAATGAAAAGTAATTTATTTAAATCCACCAACGTGGGATTCTTCGTGATATTCGTGATTTTTCTACCTTGAAACTTCAACTTGTCTAATTTATATTTTTTTTTGTGCAAAAGAGCAAAAATGTTGGAGAGGAGCGTGGAGGATTCAATGAGCTATGATAAAATAAATACAGTTTACAAGTGAATAAACATACGTGTATTTAAACAATGAATATCACACTTTTTTTTAGAACATATGCCATATGTACATACATACTGACAGCCAGATAAAAAAAAATGCTATAAATTTCGCAACATCATCGCAGACAAGCTTAACTCGCTAGAATGAAGTCAAGTAAAAAACTAAACTAAAAAGAAGAAAACTCGTGCACGACACAAGAAAAAAAAGTGCATTTAATGCCACACCGGAGGAGTAAAGCATCAAAGGAGCAACAAAACGTGTTATGTAGTTTTCTCTTGTCGTCTGCTGCTGCCTGTTAAAATGCTATGACATTATAGAGTGCGTGTGTTTCATGTTCATGTTCATGACGCTGTCTACTGTGAACACACAGTAGTTATAATACTTCTAAAGAACAAGGCTGAAAACTTGCATCAAATAAGCTTTGTGTATCTATCAAGTATACAGTCTTCTATCGTCTTCGTGCTCTGTAATTAAAGCACATAAAGATTTTTTTTATTCAACACGTGTCCCCCTCTAATTTAGCCCAATTAAGAAGAGTAAATGTATTTTGTGATAATGATAATGAATGGTGACGGCGACGAAAGAGAACAGCAGAGAGAGAGAGGGAGACGACAAGCCAGCAAACTGCATCTTGCTCTTTTACAAGTTTACACCGAAATGAACATTGAGAGAAGACTTTTTAATATAAAAAATGAAGTGAGCTATGAATATAGGCGTTGTGAGCTCTGAAGGGAATTAAAATGTGTTCTTGATTATTGCTATGAATTCTTCATGTGAAATGACACGGGAGGATCTAATGTGACTATTTACACGAAACACAAACTGACAGCATCTTTGTCTTTGTCATAAAATAATCTTCACAGAAAAGAAAAATATACCTATGCTCTGAGGAGCAGGAGTAGCAGCAGAAAATTTAAAATAGATTGCCCGTGTGTTTCATGAAAAAAAAACTACTACATAAAAGCAAAAGAGCAAAGCCAAAAAGGGTTGAATTTCTCACACCTTGTGAAATACGTGAAAGGAAATAAGCGACGATCTAGATCGCAAACAAATACAACCTTGACAAAGTTATATAATAGCTCTGTTGTGCTGTGTGGTACAGCGCACAGTAGTCGTATCGTATCCATTTTCTCTTGAAATAATTTTAAAAAAATCCAGCTTTAAAAGAAAGATGAAGGTGTCACCTGAAGTGAGTAACGCTCCTGTGGAGTCAGACGACTCTGAAGATGAAGCATTCCCAAGTTCGGTACGTGTCATCTCCAATTTTTCTCATTTCTACACCAATTCAGATTTATGTCTGTCTGTTGTGTGTGCCTGCCTGCCTGACTTGTGTTCATAAAACATCATCATTTTCTCCACCATCATCATTGCCTGTTCTATCTAGTCGCTAAAAAAGGCAATAACAATGTTTTGTATAACATAATATTACAGAGCGGCACTCCTATTCCGCCGGAGATGTTGCACTTGTTTAAAAGGGGTGGGTATTGAATTCATACATCTCTCCTTGTACATTCTACCAACACATGATATCTTTTTCTTCTCTTTTATTTTTTTTCACTTTTGCTTGTCTCTGGTGAGATTGCAAAGGGAAGTAAAAAAAATAAGAGAAAAAAATAGAAAGAGCAGTTTTAAGCCTTTATGAAATACTAGAAATTGCACAAGAGAGAGCACATAGACCATAACAGACTTATTCACTCAGTCAGTGACTGTCTTTGAAAAGCTTGAAGGCATAAAAAATCATCATTCATTGTATTTACATTTTACTCGTTGAATGCATGCGTCTACCTAGGTAGCTACATACCTACGCACATCCAATCCACCGCACATTACACAACATATCACATAGTCATTGAATTCCGGGTGAAGCACCACCGGAACGGATATCAGTCGTTTATCATTCATGCACACTTCTTGTGTCCTACAGCATTACCCAAAAACCAACCAGGCACACTAATATCTGCGAGTTGGGTTGGGTGGTGCAGTGGTAGAAGAGAAGAGAATAAAACTTGTATTGTGTGTGTGTGAGTGACGTTATATTAAGATGGGAGAGTACTATGTGGGATGATGGGAAGAAGAAAAAAGGGTTGTAATGTAATAATGTATACAAAATCTCATGATGATCATGATGATCACGGTAATTCCGTATGAATTCTAGATAGGTCCTCTTTTTTTTGCCCCACATGAACTTTTTTTAAAGTAAATTTCCATTGAATTTGGGAATTTCTGTCACAATAGAAAATGGAAATTTGTCTTATAAGAAGAAAGTGTGGTGGTAGAGGTGGAGTAAGATTCACACTTCAAGTTCAAACCAAGTCATATACGTACGTATATAAAGTGCGTACGTGAAGTAAAATGTGGTCGTGAGGGTATGCAATGCAAGTAGCACGTTCCATAATAATAATAATAGTACGTTGTCCATTACATGTACACATACTCCATACAAAGGTATAAAATAAAATGCATTATTATACGTGAAAGCAAGAAAAGAAAGGCATTTTCCGCCTGGAGAAAGTGTTGCTCGCGAACGCGTTCAAAATTTTCAATTTACGGAAAGAAGTTTTTCATGTACGGTTTTTATTGAAGAAAAAAAGGACACTGCGGAAGAAGTGTTGTGAGTGAAAAAGGGTTAAAATAGATTACATACTAGCTATACGGCTACTATATACATGTATTTACAAAGATATGAGTAAAGTCGACATGTAAATTGCCTTATTTAATTTAACGTGACCCAGCAGGGCATGTAATGCCTTTACTTGTGTGCTCTTTGAGTAGATTGCCTTTTGTGCAACAACAGGTTCATGTAGAGGTACTTTTTTTTATAAAAAAAGAAATGTACTGCGCGCATACATATAACATGTAAGAATTTAAATTGCGTGGATATTTTTGTTTACTTTTTTATGTTTGGTCTATTGAAGGTGATTTATGAATAGCCCTGTACGCAAATTTTTACTGTTTGCTTTTCTGATGGTTAGAATATCCGTCACAACAAAACGTAGTAGCATATAAAGCACAACAAGTGCGTGAGCCAAAAACTCAAACTCGAATTAAATTAAGAGCGTGTCGACAAGTAGAGAATAGAGAAGCGGCCTAAATGTACGCACATATATTTCTATTTTTGCGGGGAAAACANAAAACAACTTTCAACTTTGTCTACTGATTTATATTTTTCAAAGTTCATTTTCACTTTCCGTTACATTTGCATGTTGTGTCATTGCCGAGACATGTTGGCATTTGCCATGATGATGCTGTTGAGCAACAAACATATTTGTAAACCTTACTACTTGTTTTTATCTGGCTTTTACTTTGGGAGAAAAAAAGATAAATTATTTTTATCAAGCTAAACGGAGTATTTTTTATGTGTATGGGTTTTCAATGGGTAGGCTTACAATGACAGGTTTATATGTTTAGTTTTTTTTTCAAGATGGTGTGTAGGTATGTGTGTGTGTGTTTTGCTGAAATACGTTAAAAAAACTTTCATCAACCGTTATTAAATCGCAGGGGCAGTGTCCTGTGTCGTCGAATGTGATAAATTTTCGCCTCCTTCGTTTTTTATCCTTCAGAATCCTTTCCCTTCTTCCTGGTAACCTTACTTCCATATGACACAATCTCGATCCGAGATCTATATCTATTAAAGCAAGGCAATGTTGTACATGGCGTTATTATGATCAAGCAAAAAGGAAGTAGAAAGGAAGAAGAGAGAGAGAGACGGATGAATTATGTGTTTTGCAAGTAGATTTTGTCGACGAAATGGAGATTCTGAGATGAGAGAATGCACAGAAAAGGGTTGAATTGCTACTTTACGGTTTTTCATTTTCTCAAGATGTATTGCCTATATGGTATAGTATTATGTGTGTATATGCATTATGTAAAGTGCGATGATAAAATGTTTGAGTGATGAAGCGATACCATATCTGAATCTCTAACTATTTCCAAAAGTTTGCATTATGAATGGGAGGAGTAATTGAGCAAAGTGTAGTGAAACTTAGAAGCTTAAGCAGAAGCAGAGTAGTTTTTATCACGGCAACGTGTTGTCTGTGTGTTTTCAATATCTCCCTTCTCCCGATAAACTGCATAAATAGTACGAGACATTTCCATTATACTAATTTAAACTTTTTGTTGTATTTGTTTGATTATAATATTGTCACGACAGATGAATATTGTGCAATTTACTTCAACAGAGCAGAGTGAGTGCCTCTTATACAACATATATTTGAAGAACTTAAAACTGTAGACTCACAGTCAACTCAATTCAAGGTTTTCTTTATGAAAACTGACATCCTCCCTCTCTCTCTTTTGTAACTGCATCCATTTTCAATTTTGTAGACTTTCTGTTGTTGGTTTGATTTGCAGGGTTGCTTTTGAGCACACACATTATCTGCAAAGACGTTTACATTGTAGGCGGGATCCCGGTTGGATTAGATATTCATGTTTTGCCTTCTTCCACACAGATTGCCTTCCCATCAATCAGTTCTCAGGAAAATCACTTGACTTGGCTCTCTTACACTTTTTGTCTCTGCGCTGCTTTTGTTTTGTTTGGCTTTGTTCCGTAATTTGTTCAATGTTCCTCATTGCATATCAAACACTCACACAAATACAATCAGCTTCATTGTTTTGTCATTGTTCTTATGTAAATTAAAAACTTCCAAGTCTCTGGTGTTCGGTATCGTTATCATAACTATAAACTCGATTAGATTTGAATACAAAGTCGTAAAAAGACCGTGTCGTAAACTTGAAAACTTTTTTAAGATTGCTGTGAAGATGTTAAAGATGCGTATTGTGGTGGTATGCGTGTATATTTATTTAACTCTTCTCATATTGCATGTTTATGGTTTTTTTAAATTCATCTTTTCAAAATTCAGGGTAATTTGCATTGCGAAATAATTTCGTGCAAGCATGCATACAATGTGTATGTAGATCGGGTTGGATAAGAGATGTGTTTTGAG
>JAITYZ010002025.1:0-11061 GCA_027744595.1 Paronellides praefectus
TTTAGTAAATGCATAATAGATAATGTAAATACATATTAGTTGGTGGTGGAGGTACTTGATGAGAGCTGAAAACAAAAACGTGTTTGTTTATTTTTAGGTACTTAATTTGTGTTGACGGTTATTCTCAATCCTCAGCATACAAAAAAGGGAAGTGGCATACAAATCAATTGCTGGAGAGATAATAATTGACCGACTGACTGACTCCTCATATTGGAAAATAACCGACTCCTAAGAGTTTTATTAATATGAAGCATGACTGCAATACAAAGGAAGCTTGTATAAATAATGGCAACGGTGTATAGTAATTTATGTTTGAACAGATAGGAACATTGATTGTATTAGTATTCCCATGAAAAAAAAGATAATTAATCTTGCTCATCTTGTAAAAGTACATCATCTCGAGAAAAAAAAGAAAAGAAAAAAAAGCATTTAGATTAATGGGATGAATGGAACTGATGGAGACGAGGAGAATGATTGAAGGAGTATAGTGCTTTTGAAGTTGGTAGCTTTTTGTTTTGTTTGAAATGATGATATGATGAGGATACACATCAGCAGTAGCAGCAGTAACAGTAGAAGCTATATTTTTTCTACGAGTAACACACACGCATATTATCTAAGAAGGAAAATAAAACAATGGTGGTACACGCCATGTACTGCTCCAGGCTACACTTTGGTAATTAAAAAGACTCACAGGCAAAGAACAACATGGGCTTTTCCAGAGAAAGAGATAGATCCGAGGATGATGAGAGCTTGCAGATTGATTGTGTTTGATTTCTTTGAAAGTATATAGGCATGTGTATGTATATCCAGCAAACAAAGCATCAAGACTGGAGGAGTAAGTCGTGATGATAAAGTCACACGTACAAGAAAAATGCTATTTGCTTCACGTTCAACAATATTTTTTGTATTCTTCCACTCAAATCCTTATCTCCCGCGTACAAAAACATGGGTATTTATTATAATAGCTTTCCTGTGCGCTCCGTAGCATTTCCAGATTTTGAGATGTGGACGACGACGTGTACATATTTGTAAATGGATCAATACTTCTTACATCCACATAACAACCAAAAACGTCTTTATTTTCAACCCTTTCATGCCAACTCACCAACCCCTTCTTCTTCTTTTTTACATGAAAGATGTATTTATTTCCTGCTTGTTCTTTACATCTGCTGATCACTCAAATCTGTATATATCCGGAATGTTACATACCAAAACCAAGAATTCAGTTTCATTTTATTTATTTTACTGATATTGTCATCATGATCATTTGGGTTCACTTGTAATAAGTATCGTCATCCTCTTCTTCAAAAAAAACTTTATATTTTTCAACATTTAAATAGAAAACATCTTAATCCTTCTTACAAGTATATAACCTCCAAAGACAGTTTTTTAAGAAGAAAAGAAGCAGAAGAGAAAAAAACTTTTTTTGAAGGAAAAAAACTAAGAGTAAATCTACTTTTCCGGGTAAGGTTTAGATCTTGTTTGGTAGGGAATAAAAAGAGATGACGAGAAAAAAGGGAGAATCAGCGCGCTCGTTTTCATTGTTAAAAAAAGTGATTCTGAAAAAAAGTGATTCTGATCCTGTCTTGTGTTGTATGCAGCTCAAACTCTCGGTGATTTTCATCTTTTTCTCCGCAAAGTCCCCATAAATAAACAGTTTTGTGCTGAGTTGAATTGAAAGAGAAAAGAGTTTGGTAAGGCGACTGTATGGTGAAGGGAAAGGCATTGCACACAAAACCAAACAAACCATTGTTACAACTTACATAACAAACCGTATACCCTACTTACAAGGGAACAAGGAATAATAGGGCTACATATGTGGCTCCTTACATCCCTCAACAGAATTGAGTCGTAAGCATGTGTGTTGTGCAGTACGGGAGCAAACCTCTCTCTCTCTCCCTCTTTTCTCACTGCTGCTTAAAAACTTCTCAGAGTTTCCATTGTCGGTGTTCCATTGTGCTCCTGTCGGTTCCATTGACTGAGCTTGCTAGGACGTACCAAAAAAATAAAAAAATAGAGAAGAGGAGAGAAAAATAATACAAGAAACTTATTTTCCATGTACTTTTTTTACTTCTTTTAAAAATGAGAAAGAGAGAAAACGAGATTGGAAAAGGAAATCCTAATATACTACCGGTTTCCTATTTTACCTTTGCCGTACAAGAAATAGAAAGAAGAAAAAGTAACACAAGTAACTCAACAAAAGAGAGAGAGAGAAGCGAGGTTACATACTTTATATTTTTTTCTCTCTGGAACAACCATGTCCATCTGCACAATTCCAAGCACGCGGGCAACAAGCATATTGTTGCTGATGACTTGAAAAGGTTCACAGTGGCACAAGGGAAACAAGAAACAAGCGGACTATTTTTTTCTTTTCTTTTTTTTCTGTTGGCTTAACATTATCCCAACAGTCAATACAGAATCACGACGACGACGACTATATACGACGGCAATCACGATGATGATGATGATCACGCTTTTTCCTATAAAAAAAATATGAGAATTCAGGGCATCAGACGCATTCACTTGTGCTTCTCTCAACAAGCTCATTGTTTTGAGTTGCTTTGATGAAAAAAACTAATATTAACTTTTTTAGGACTATTTTTTTCTTTTCTTTTTTTCCTCTGTTGGCTTAGCATTATCCCAACAGTCAATACAGAATCACGACGACGATATACGACGGCAATCAGGATGATGATGATGATCACGCTTTTTCCTATGAAAAAATATGAGAATTCAGGGCATCAGACGCATTCACTTGTGCTTCTCTCAACAAGCTCATTGTTTTGAGTTGCTTTGATGAAAAAAACTAATATTAACTTTTTTCTCTTTCCTGCTTAACTTTCATCTTTCTTTTTTTTCATTTCCATATACGCGTAGACACAGCCTCTTTTTCTTCTCTCTTTTTTTAAGAGGGAATTCTGTTTGCATTTTTTTTAATTTACCTGAACTTGATTACATAAAAAAGGCCAGGAGCAATGATAATCCTGATGAGGATGTCTGGTGATGATGCTTATGTCTTTGATTCTTGCATCTCATCTCATCATTTTGAATCCCTTTTTCTTTTTTCCCCTTTAAATCCTCTGTTTTTTTCTTCTTATTTTTTTTATAAAAAAGTATTACTTCATTTGCATTTGTTTCTTAAACACTGGATTTTTAGATAAACCTTGAAGAGTTGTTTTTAGCACTCTATTTATATCCCTATACTATTCCCTCTTTATATTGATGCTTTTGAATTCCATCAAAAGAATAGTAATATGACCTTCATTTCACAGTTTTTTTTATAAAAAACCCATCATCATCTTCTCTCTGTCATGTCATCTCATTTCGATGAGGATGACTATGATAATCAAACAAAATCACAAAACCGTTAGGTTTTTTTTAGGAAAAAAGAAAGGAAAGAAAGAAACGTTATTACTCTTTTTCTTTTTGCAACATCCCATCTAAAAAAGACAAGTAACCGACGGCCCTTTATATAAGCTCAGGGTTGCGAGCATCCCATATTATTGTGATAAAAGTTCACATGACTTGACACATGCAATGACTCCAGTCACCCTTGTATATTTACCAAATGATTACATGATGATGAGAACCACTTTAGTAGGAAAACCTCAAAGAAGAAAAAAAATAACTCTCTTCTTCACTTTCAACTTTTCAGTTCATAAGGTGGGTACATAGCCACACACAGCTTATCAAAAGTTACTTTTCCCCCGTTTTTCTTACACTATTTAACTTTTTACTTAATATTGTATGTGTAATTCAAAAGACTTGGATTTTTTTTAAAGAAAAAGGAAAAAACAAGAATAGTACGAAGGGGCGCTTTATTTTGGCTTGTTCTTCTTTGAGAGAAAGAGAGAGAGAGGACGAAAGAAAAACTCGATTTCATTTCAACCTCATGAATTTCAAAAAAAATGTCTATAGAGCGATAAAATAAGAAATGAATATTGTACTCTCTTTTTTCCTCCTCCTCCTCCTTCGTTACATTTCCATCTTTTTTCACTTTGCATATTCATTATTAAGTAAGATTCTTATATATTTTCCGTGGGTTCAAGAAAAAAGGAAGAAAAAAAGCGCAAAGAAAACCTTTGGAATGAGAAGGAAAAAGAGGAGGATGTCGAGAAGAAGAAAAAATATAACGTTATTGCTTCATCACCTCTGCCACCACGAGCCATAGCATCATCACTGCTGCTGCTACTACAATGCACCCTGGTATTAATATAGTCGAGTCCAATAACGACGCTTTTATTTCTAGTCTTTTTTTTCTTCAAGAGAAGAAAAAATATAGTTCCTAATAATAATAATATCGTGATCGTCATCATACCGTTCTGATTACTATCAGCAAGCCACACATCCCGTATAAGAAAGATCAACCAGCAAAAAAGAAGAAAAAAATCCAAGAAAAAAAAGGGTGCTTCAAGGCAAAAAAATGTATAATGAGTATGTGTGGTATTATGACGAAATGCGGGATGAAAGCTACGAGGAGAAAAAAAAGTGACTCACTATTCACACAGGATATTATTATTCTTTTTAAACCCCGAGAAAAAAAAGAAAGCTAAACTGATGGTGACTGGCTGAGTGAGCATCTATATAGCAAAAATGAAAGCTAAGAGGAGAAAAAAAAGTGACTCACTATTCACACAGGATATTATTATTCTTTTTAAACCCCGAGAAAAAAAAGAAAGCTAAACTGATGGTGACTGGCTGAGTGAGCATCTATATAGCAAAGCAGTGCGGCAGCATCCTCCAGCAAGCACCAGCAATCTGTTTGGATCTTTTCTTTGCCAAGTGAAATGAATAGTAAATGACGAGCAGGAAAAACGTAGAGAGACGTTCATGCATAAAAGGATCACCATCTTCATCATGATAACTTATTTGGTCTTTGTGAGACTGACATTACTATTAAGTATCCTATCAAAAAAAAGGACCAAAAAAGAGGAGAAAAAAAATAAAGTTTGAGACAAGTAATAATAATACATATGAGCCCAGCAGCTTTCATCATCATAGCGTCATTGAGTTGTAGTGTAGCAGTGTTTTGTATTGTATATCCTCTGCTGATATGGAAATGAACACTTTGGACGTTATTATGACGGACCTTTTCACTGGAGAAAGTTGAGAGTGGAAAAAAATCAAGAAATCAGCAGTGATACGCACGCACGCACACAGACGCACACAGACACACACCAGATGGTTTTTGATGGAGTCACTTATTTAATGTAGTCATGTCTGCCTTTATTAATCCAACACTTTCCCTTTGAACTTTCTTTTGAGATTCTTTACCGTGTGTAGTATATGTGTATATTGTATTGTAAATGAAGGGATATGGCGATCAGGATGATGACATGAGAATGATGATGTGTGTGTGATTTGTGACAGCTAAATATGAAATGAACAAAAAAAATATGGTGAATGGGAAGTTGTAGTGTACAATTTTTTTCTTCTTCTTTTTGTGCACACAGTCAATTGAACGATGAGAAGTGAAACACGTGCGCGGACTTTTGAAAGTGCAAATGTAAAAGAAGAACATTATTTTATATATGAATTTTTTTCTTCATATCACATCTTTTTTTTAAGTATATAAAGCTGAAAGAGAGGGTGAAATGTATATAAAAAAATACCGCCCCTTTTTCCACTTCTTTTTGCTCTTTCAAAGAAAAAAATGAATGGATGAAGAAAAATGAAAAGAAATGTTGGATTCAGTAGACAGATGCATATTATGTGTATGCCAAATACCTTGTTATATTTTAGATACATTTTATTTCATTCATTCATTCACCCATTCAACGCACACATAATAACATCCGTTTTTGGTGCTCATCAAAAATAGTGTTGTTGCTGCAGCTGCAAAATGCAAACTAAACACACAAAAAAGTATTCTTTTACGGCGAATCCTGTAGATTCCCAACAATTCACTAGAACAATTATGTGGAATTAAAAATAATAGATTTTCAAGCTTAAAAAATAAATAAGAGTTTAGAAGGAATGTTATGCAAATGAAAAGTTTTACTTGGGTAAATACGTAAATGTTTCAGGCACCCTTCTTGTTTAAATTGTTGACGAAACAACAAAATAAAGTAAATAAAAATTTTCTTCAAAAATTTACAAAAAAATACACGCATACTTTTGCACTTTTGTAAAAAAAAATGCACAGAAAACATTCACTCATGCATGCTTACATGATGTACATATTTCCAAAAACTTTCAACCCTTTCACCCATCCATTCACTTAAAATGCACTCGTTTTTCTCTCGCTCTCTCCCTCTCTCTTTTCTGTTTTTCCGTGCCGCATCTACACAAAAAGTTGAATTGCTTGTTCACTTGGTTGACTGGTTGCTTATTGGAATGCATTACTCTTTATTGTTGTTGGTGAAATCAAGCAAACTCAAAAACCAGAAAGCACTCCACTCCAGAATAAAAGAGGGTGTATATTGAGAGATAGGTAGAGTAAAAGTAAGTTGGTAGGAAATGGAAAAAATAAGGTGCGGGAGAAGTGGATGAAAGCACACAGAAAACACAGCTTCCAGCGATGACATAAGATGCATAATATTACAACAAGAAGAATAAGTGAGGTGCATGTCGTGTGTGCAAAGAATAATGGAACGGCCGAGGAGAGGAGGATGATGGTGAAATCGAATGAATTTACTCACAGGCGGGAAGTGAAGACCTTCGCTGCCTATTGCACCACTAAATCTGCAGATTACAAGCGTAATTTTTGTGTTTTCCTCTCCAACATGTTATTGTTGATGATGATGATGATGATGATAAGGTCGAAAAAGAAGTGATCTTTGCGTCTGGTTTTTGTACCAAAGGACCGACAGCAGAGGAGTAGGTAGTCGCCTGAGTATAAATGACCTGTCAATGAAAAAGTTTAGGAAAATTGTTCAAAGTCGGCCTTGTGGAATGGGAGATGAAGGAAACAGAGAAAGTTTTCCAAGTTGTGCTGAATATCCATATACTTTGGTAGGTAGGTATATATAAACGCGTGCTGATTCATGGACTTGCACCCTCCATCTTCATGGCCTACCGACAACAAGAAAAATATCGGTATCATTGCCATGTAATGTATACTTCATGTTTTTACGTACGTACGTACGTATTTTTTGGTGATTTCCATGAATTCTCTGGATTTATTTTTTTGGGGGGAGAGAATTGAAAAAAATGGGAGGGGAAAGGACAATAAGGTTCTGGTTGCATGCAAGAAAAGTAATGTTGACAATGCAATGTGTGTACCTATTTACATAAAATACTGGTGGCCATATGAACGAAACTGTGTGTATCTCTTTATTATGCATGTGTGTTTGCTGCAATGGAATTGAAAACCCAACATGAAAATTACCGTTTGATGATGATCATCTTCATGCTCATTGTCGACTGTTTGCTTATCCCGACAAAAAAACTAAATTTAGTTTTCATTGGAAAACTTTTTTATGCAGGGGAATGGATAGCAACGAAGATTTAGAGCAGATAAGAATTCTCCTTCCTTTTTGAATTTTTTTTACATCTTTGGATGAATAAAAACAAGAATATTTTTTTGTAATGGTGGACATTAAGGACAAGGTAAAGAGTAACTACTGATAAACAAACACATTACAATCAAGTAATGTGTGCTAATGTGAGTTCAATGTCAATTAAAACAATTTTTCGTAGTATGCTCGTTATTAATTCTTAAAAAGTTGGTCCAGTTGTAAGGTTGTACGCCACTGTTTCTTTAAATTCACTCGTTTCCAACCTGAATGACAGTAGGTGAACGTGCATTTTGACTCCAAATGGCATAGAAAGTATAATCGTTACGCAAAAAGTCATGAACAAATAGAGAATAGACTTCGTCATATTGATAGTTTCAATACATTTCTTATGGCGAGTATGCCATTAGCAGAAGAGAAGGGTATTTTCCAGAATGTGCCTTGTCCATTTGCGCCTTTTTACAAGAAAATTGTCGTAAACACAAATGACTTGACTGGCTATTGACTCCACACATTTGTAGGTATGAGTATTTTAGTCTTACAAACTGGCTCACTCTTTTTGATTGCCCTATTTGCTGTCCATCAGTCCCCAATAATCGTAAGCATGATCATTATCTTTCCATTTGGCTTGAATGGAACTTATCATGCCATCATCAACGCATGTTTATATAGCTACTCATGTCCTCATATCGCACAATATATTCTATCACCACATCACATTTCTAAACGCAGGACATTACTATATCTCCTTCCCATTATTACTCTACTCAGTTGTAATGCTTGTAGGTAGTACACCTATGTATATATATTTTTTTAGTTGCCAAGATTACCAATATCAAAGGTTAACAAATATGACCTGTCCTCATGGCAAGAAGCAAGCTATTCACAAGTCACGCCAGTAAATGGGATGTGAAGGAAAGCGTAATAATCCTTTATATATATTCTTTGACATGATGTCAAAAGTCTTTAACAAATGATGTTGCGAAACCAAAAAGGTCTTCTTTCTGTCATTATTATTATTATGGATGTCATTACATTCTTATGGGTGCTTTCCAGATTATTATGTCAAAGCTATATATAATATACAGCGACATTTTCCCTTTCACTCCTACAATGCAAAATGTTTATCTTTTCAATACAACCAATACAGAAATAAAGATGATACGGGGAAGCATTTCAAGAAGCAAAATGTCACCTAAACAAGTGACTATCTGATGATGATTGCAGTAGTAGTCATTATCATACAAAATACAAATAGCTCTGATAATGGAGACGAGACGTTTATGAATGTTTGTATATTTACAAGACAAAATGAAACAACAATATTTAGAAATAACCAAAGCTAATGAGGCCGAGTTTGCAAAAGTATGTAAATAAATATTGCAAGTTTGCACGCCATTATCATTATTTTATACGTGCGAAGGAATCACTTTACAATTAGGTGATACAGATGATGGGTGTTGTTGGAATAAATAAGTAAAACCTGGAGTTGTTCAAAATGCCAACATTATCGCCACACATCAAGCAAAGTGAAAGTTCAAATAATCATTACTCATCACCTTCCAAGATATCCAAATGGACAACGTTGATAAAGAACAGAATTTGATCCTTTTGACAAAAAATAACATGAAAATCAACAGCAGAGTGATGTATACATTACATGAATTCTTCACGGCATGAGAGTGTAGAGTAGAGTAGTAGAATTTTTTTTTATGTCAAGAGCTACTCATCATGTCTGGATTCTTGAGTTGTCCATGTTTGGCTTCATCATTCGCCTCTTCCTTTCCTATTCAAGAAAATGTCACAATAAATAACATAGTGAAAATATAGCATTCATACAATGTTTTTTCCAGCTTTTTTGCTATAAATAAAATGAGCAAGTTAATATGCGTCATTATTCTACAAGAGGGTAATCACAAAAAATAAGAAGAAGAAAATACAGAGAAGCCATGTTTTGTTAACAGCTTTTGTAAAAGACAATAAGGCACTTGGAAAGGTAATAGTAATACATTCTTCCACTTATGGTGCCTTTTGCTTTCTTGGAAAAAATAAAAGGAAAGTGGATATTAGCTCAAGTGAAAAAGAAACATGAGACAAAATCAGGTTACTTCTATAAGGATATCCAATGTAGTGGGTTCTCCTCCTCCGTTATTGGAAAATGAGAAAAGAAGGAAAATGGGATGAGAAACAAAAAAAGTAATCTTTGTCGATGAAAAAAGAGAATGTGTTATGAACACAATACACTAATTCTCCACTTTTACTCAATTGGTGTAATCTCTCTTGTCCACCGGGAAGTCCAACAAATAGGGAGATATATACAATAATAAGCTTGCTGCTAATGTTACATTGAGTGTCGCGAAGATGAGTGCTTGTTGTGCTACTCGAGAAAGGCAATCTCATGGTTTGCAATAACAACTTGTTTACTTGTTTATTCGTTTGTGGCTATTTTTAATGTTATTTGTTCGACTTTTCCCAGAGTCTTTTTGAGTTGGTTATAAGGTGAGCATTGATATTGGACTTTTTCACAAAGTTGTGAGAATCCAGTTCATTGGGTAGTGCCGCGTATATACAGTTTACAATAATTGCTTTTCCCTGAGATAAAAACAGGCTCGGATATCTAAACTACCGGGAAAATGAATCAATGCTTTTGATATGAGATTGTCTCTTAGCCGTAATAAAAGGGAGCATGGAGAGAGGGGAAACTTTTTTTTGAGAGAGAGTTTAAGTTTTCATCATTTCCCTGTTTCCAAGCTTGCGTTAGTCTGGCGAGTCGCCGGTGACTCCGTCTAGTTTCGTTCGGGTGAGGCTGGTGGAAAGCAGAGCTTCTCTTGCAATCTGTTGAGGACAGGCCAAGCCGGAACTCGGATTTCTTCCCGGGATTCAAGAGGACTCCCTTTCCCGTAGTCTATATTGTATCCTGTGTGTGAGCAGCATATTAGCACCCTGTTGCGGTTCCTACTGTTTCCTTCCTACTACTTCTCTCTCTCTCTTTCCCTCCATCCCTCGCTTACATATACACGGCTGTTGCTAATATAATATAGTTTTGTAGAGTGGGAGATAAATGAGACGCTAGATTTTGATCTTTCACAGCGGGATACTTCCTTCTCAATGTCAAGCTTGATTTCATCCAATAATCCATGTAAATGTAATTCCTCACAACAATACACGTTTCTCAATATTCGCATTTAAACTGTGACACTAATTATTTCAGGGGTTTCCTCTTTTTACTCAATGAAAAAAGAGAAAGTGCTTCATTTTGCCCCAATTTTTCCCCTTTTGCTTTTTGCTTATTATCCCAGCATCTCTTGTCACTCCCAATTTTTCTCTGACATTTCGCATGATTGCTATACTAAAAACATATGTATATATACCTACGCATGTTATTAGTACACTCACTTTATTTAACGATGTTGTACATGAACTTTATGAGTTGATGCTTTTTTCTGTTTTCCCTTTTTTGTAAAAAGAAAATGGAACAAGCTCATAAAAATCATGAGGATGCTGATGGAGTTGTGATGATGATGATGATAATGTAAGACGTGGCTATCATAATAATAGTGAAAAAAAGTGTTCACAAAGCGATGTGGTAGTGTATGAATAAATA